>LOEQ01002624.1:124058-137907 GCA_001685075.1 Bramus lutescens | reverse complement strand
CTCTCTCTCTCTCTCTCTCTCTCTCTCTCTCTCTCTCTCTCTCTCTCTTGTCTCAGACCCTAAGTTTGTGATTCCAGCCCACAGCTAGCAAACTCCAGCAATCCCTCCCTCTGTGATCTGCGTAGTGTTGGGGAGAGAAGCAGGCAGGAGACCAAGTCAGACTAGTTACACGGATGCGGAAATCTGAACTCAATCTTCATGCTTGAGCATCAGAGTGTGTGTCTGAGGAGTCATCTTTCCATCCAGTACATCTCTTTCAGGCTATTAAAATAGAATTGTTCAACTGGGCCTTGCGGCTCATGCCTGTCAGCTCAGGGCTCATGAGGTTGAGGCAGAAGGATGACCATAGTTTAAATTCACACTGAGGCACACAGTAAGACTATGTCACAAAACAAAGCAAAGCAAAAATATCCTATTTGCAAAGTCCAAGGGATTAATTACCTTTCTGCTGTTGTGATAAAATATCATAACCAGAAACAACTCATAGAAGAAAGTTTAATTTGGTTTGCGTATTCACAGGCAGGGTCCGTAATGGCATAGTAAGAATGACAGCATGTCTGCCGTCACGAACACAGAACACAGAGCGAACTGGTACATGGGAAAGGCCATGAACTCTCGACGTCCTCCACCAGCGACACCCTTCCTCCCAAGAAAGCTTTTAAAAATTCCGAAACTACAAAGATTTCTGCTTTTTTATTGGTATTACTTATTTTCGTGTAGTTGTTATTTTTATAAAAATCTTATTTCTATAGACGTGCAAATGGTCAATAATAATTTAAATGAACTAGTACATATGTTAAGGATTTTCAATACACTAAATATTAATGTACATTGTAATCAACATTTTCATGGTTCTCATTATTATGAAAATAAAGGTATAAAATAAATAAAAATAAAATATGGCCATTCACGAAGAATGTTTCAGATAAAAAAAGTAATTTAGATATTATTAAAGTACAAACATTGCCAAAAACATGAAATATATATGTATACTTGTAATAAAAAGTTGACTGGTAAATTACCATTTTATTATTTTTGCATATGTATTTATATATATACTGAAAGTTGTTTACATTGCAAATCAACACAGAAATTGTATACTGACTATTCAAGCATATCTCTGAGATCAGAATTTTCACATTCTTTGAAGTGTTAATAGAAATTTTCAAAGTTCTTCTGACTTGAGAAATTTCACACTATAAGTAAGTGATATATTCCATCTTTGCTTCATTATTCTTTTACAAAGGCCTCTTAATTACCCAATCACTTTAGCACTGCACAGTATGAAATGTGTGAGAAATTGTCTGTTAAGAAGCCTGTTTCTAATTATTTCTACACTGATCCTAACTGTACAGCAGTTCATTGAGATACTTAGAGGTTGGGCCTGCTTAATTTCACCGTGTGATATTTTGAAATTGTAAGCTTTTACAATAAAGTCTATTTTAAAACTTTTTATGAACATGTTTGATAATCAAGAAATGTATAGTACTTTTTATGTCACAGTGAGAGTGGGCTAAGGGGGATTTGGAGAAGAATCCTTTAAAAAAATCTTACAAAAGAGTATATGAAGAAAGGGAAGATTAGAGACACAGAAGCAAATGAGACCATAAAAGAAGAGAACTTTGAGCCACCAGGAACACTGAAGTAGAGAAAGCAAAGTGGATTGAGCCAGGTCAAAGCAGGAGAATTAACTATTGCCAAGACATTAACTGATATTTAATTCAGATCTCAATGGCAAGAAGAATTCTCTGATATGCTTAAAGGTAGAATTTGAATGGAAACTCATTGTATTAGTCAGTCAAGCTGTGTATGTGGGGAAAACGAAGGGAGAGGGAGGGGAAGGAAGGAGAGAAAGGGAGGGAGGATGGAAAGTGGGAGGGAGGCACTTGAGCAATTTACTTTCTTTAGTTTTTTTCTTTTGGGGTTTTGGAGAGAAGGATGATGACAATACACAAATGTTCATTCTGTCTGTTGATATGAGTGTTGCTCTCAGTACATTAACAGAGGTAACTTTTAACCATGTGTGTGGACATTCTTTGGTTTAGTAAAGTAAATATGCAAAATTTATTAGCATATGCATCATTATATTTTAGTGGAGTCAAGCCTTTAGAAGGAACATTCTAGAGAATAACTTAGAAAGCAAATAGATATAAGCCAGATATCTGTAATGGAAATGTGATGTTAGAAGGAGGCTGCTTGCTTGTTCCCCACTGCTCAGAACCAAAATAATTATACAGAAGCTGTATTAATTACAACACTGCTTGGCCTATTAGCTTATGCACATTTCTAGCTCACTCTTATCTTTAAGAGATTAACCCATTTCTGTTATTTTATATTTTACTATGAAGTTTGTTGCCTACTGGCAAGGTTCTAGCTGGCAACTTGTGTCTTTCTCCTCTGGTGACTCCATGAGATCTTACTGACTCCATCTATTATCTCCTTCTATATCTGCTTGGAACTCCCACCTTGTCCTATTCGGCTATGTCACTGACCAAAACAGATTTATTCGTCAACCAATAAAAGCAACACATAGACAGAGGAGTTCTCACACCATTTCCCCTTTTCTGTTTAAATAAAAAGTAAGGTTTTAACTTTAACATAGTAAAATTACATATAACCAAACAAGTATGAACCAAGAATTACAGCTACAATATTTGTATCTACTTTATCTTTTATCATCACTAAGGAAAATAAACAGGGCTCCCTCCAGTAACTCCAAAATGAAGCTAGACTCTCAGAAAGCTAAGGAATGGGTGGATCTAGCCATCAAAGTCACAGCATTAATCCCAGCCATATTTCTTAGCAAGTTAAAGACTCATGTGGTCAGAAAAAGAGAGATATACAGTAAAGATAGATTCAGTTGAAAAAAAGAAACCTCTAAGTAGTTAAGAGTGTGCTTAAAAATATATGTAGGCCTGGGAGAGAAAAGAAAAAGGATAAAGGATACAGCCCCTAAAAGAAAAGAGAGAAGTTGGTTGTGGTGACACACACCTTTAATCCCAGCACTTGGAAGGAAGAGTTCAAAAACAGCCTGGTCTACAGAGTGAATTCCAAGACAGCCAAAGATACAGAAAGAAATCTTGCCTCAAAAAAACCAAAAATAAAAGATAAAAATAAAAGAAATAGAGCTTAATATAAGGCCACATAAAGGTGGAAAATACAAAGAGAGTCTAGATACTTTATGTTATTTGTTGTTTTTGAATTGTTTGAATGCTGAGGAAGGAACAACAGCTGCTAAAAGATATTTGATAGTAAATACTGCTGGATTAATCCAACATATATATTTTAAAAATGCCTTGACTTCAAAATTTAAGTCATAAATTTGTAACTTTGGAGAAGAGGTTTTGTTTTTGTTTCCACAAGAAATGAGAGGCTGTGGATTCATTTTGGGCTAAGAAAAATCAGGTTTGATCAAGGCAGACCCCCTGAGAAATCTCCAATAGGCAGACTGATCAATCCAGGAGAAACAAGTGAGTGAGCAGTGTTCCTCCATGGCCTCTGCTTCCGTTCCTGCCTTGAGTTACTATCCTGGCTTTCTTCTATGATGGGCTGTGATGTGGAAGTGTAAGCCAAGTAAATCCTTAGCTCCTCATGCTGCTTCTGGTCATGCTGTTTTATCACAGTAATAGAACCCTGGCTAAAGCAGATGGCTGCACCATTGTTTAATCATCTTGACTGGAAGGTTCCTGGACTATATTAGCTGTGATTAAATCCCAGTTGTTCCTTATTCCTTTTACTTTGTGGTGTGGTTTGTTGCCCCCTGATGGAATGACGGCTGTGGAGAAACATCTATTGTTTCCATTGAAATGATCACCCACCATAATTTAAATAATTACCAGAAATTAATGCTGTTTCTATAGTGTGATTTTAGTCTCAAAGAACTAACCAAAGCAAGCCATAAAAATGATACCAAAATCTACCTAAATTTCTTCTATAGTAGGTAGATAATTCATATATATACAGATGTTGATATCCATATATAAATGGCAAATAACTCATAGATTTCATAGATAGATAGGATGATGATGATTGTAGATAGATAGATAGATAGATAGATAGATAGATAGATAGATAGATAGATNGATAGATAGATAGATAGATAGATAGATAGATAGATAGATAGATGATAGTAGATTACAGATAGGTAGATTCTGTTTCTCTGAGGATCACTGAGTTCTAATATAGTAGATTTGAGAAGCTGCAAATGCTGTAGCCTGCTGGTGAATAAAAACACAGATTAAACATATTCTGCTTTTATTATATTTTTCATTGTTTACTTTTAATATTTTAATGTAATTACATAATTTTCTCCTTCCCTTTCCACCCCCCTTCCTTATATCCCCTGTTTGCTTTATTTCAAATCCATGGTCTCTTTTTCATTAATTGCTGAGGTATAATTTTCAGACTTTCTATGATTATTTTCAACTATAAAATGTAGTTTAAAATGTTATTATTGGGTGATGGCTCACCATCTAAGAATACATACTGCTCTTCCAGAGACCCAAGTTCAGTTCCCAGCACTCACACTTTTGGCATTTTACGGCCTATAACTCCAGCTACCAGGGATCAGATGTTCTCCTCCTACCTCGATAGGCATCTGGACTCACATGCACACAAGTGAATGAGTATTTGTATACATACAGAGAGTGGGCAAAAAGACTGACAGGAGGAAAGAGAGACAACCAGAAATAGAGAGAGAATGGAAGAATTAAAAATAAGTGCTGAAAAAGTGTTGCTAGCAGGAACTGGCGAGATGACTCAGTGGTTAAGAGCTCTTGTTGCTGCTGCAGAAGACATGGATGCCAGATAACCTGACATTAAGTCCTACCCCTTGTAACTTGTGTGACATTAGGCAGCTTAAAGAGATGTTTCTGAGCTTCCAGTTCTACATCAGTTATTTTTTATGTACTTCATGAATTTTCAGAATCATTTTTAGAATATAATTATGGAGTGATAAAAATCTAGAGTGTTTAGACAAATCCCTAACTTGTACAAGGCTTTATATCGGAGAAAAAATAAAGAAGACAAATTTTATTGTAGATTTTGTCAGCGTGTCACAACGCATCACGTCGTTCCTGTCAGTGCACAGTGACACAGGGCAATAGGTTTATCTGCTTTATGTGTGAGCAACTACGAATTGTCTATACTTTAGTGCTCCATTAAATAGAAAGAAAATATACCTTGGCTGTATCTGTGAATCTTCTTTAATGACTGGTAAAAGATGGGCAAGTAAAAATACATGAAAGGTAACAATAAATGGAGCAAAATGATTTGTTTCTAATCACTGATGTTTGAACCATTTGTTATCCTGATACTCGGTTAGGGTAAATTGTAATATCTTCATGATACCCAGATATCATGTAATTTTAACAGCTTTGTAGATATATTACTGACATGTCAAGGAATATACACGTTACATATACAACTTGTCAAGTGTATAAAATATAAACATATGGCACAGCATAACTGAACTGCTACTCTCTTATAAGTCCTCCCAATGATGTTTGCAACTGTTTGCTTGTTTTTCAAGACAGGGTTTCTCCGCAGCTTTGGAGCCTGTCCTGGAACCAGCTCTTATAGACCAGGCTGGCCTTGAACTCACAGAGATCCGCCTGCCTCTGCCTCCCTAGTGCTGGGATTATAGGCATGCACCACCACCACCCGGTCTGCCACTTTTTAAAGGTTTTTGGAGTGAAAAACAGTATTACATTGCATGGAAAAAAGATATACTAATTTTCAGTGTGACTGATTTGAAAAAAAATCCAGTAAAAATTCAGTATTACTAGGGAAAAATGATCTTCACTCCAGCCAAATGTTTTAGTAGAACTAAGGGCCTTCTCACACTTATGACTGATCACTACTGGAAATGTTAAATTAAAATTGATCTGGAGTTGGTTCCATACTTTGAGAGCACATTTATGAAATGTGACATAGTTCATTCTCTAAACAAACTATAACCCAAGGAAGAACACAGTCATGCAATAAATAATCGAGCTTGTCATTCTCAGTGACTTGACCTGCCGCCAGCTAGTCAGGCCACATTGGTAGGAGGTTTGTGAGTTAGATGAGCTGCTGAGTTCCAAAAGATCAAGGTGTTCCTCTTCTATACTTCCTTCTGTCTATAAGTGCCTAGCTCTAGCGACATTAAGGAGTGGAGAGCTCTCTAAACGTTTACTTCTGCTTTAAAAGTAAATTCTGCTTAAATTTACTCTTTCCCACGCCCCCCCATGTGTGTGCATGTGTGTGTGTGTGTGTGTGTATTGGGGTGTGTGTGTGTGTGCATGTATGTGAATGTCAGAGGACAATGCCTGTTGTAGGTCCTCACTTTCTGCCTTGTTTGGGATAGTATCTTTCTCATTGTTTATGATTGTATACCCAGCCTAGCAGGACTGTGAGATTATGAGTTTTTCTGTTTCTGTCCCCCATCTTCTGGTTGGAAGGCACTGATATTACAGGCCCTTCCTACTGTCTCTGCCTGGCGTTTCTGTGGATTCTCAATTCAGGTCATCCTGATTGGATAGCCATCACCTGACTCGCTAAATCCTCAGCCCTGAAAGTTCTTTTGTTGATTGGTTGGTCAGTTTTCATTTTGTTCTATGTGAGAACTATATAAAGTAAAATCCTTTTCATTAAGATTGTCTTGAAGGGTCCAGAAATTATTGAACACTTCAGAAACACCGTAGATAAAATTAAGCAATTATTATTACTACTTAATAAAATCATTTGATAGTGAGTTGGTTAAAATAACTTTAATGTTTTATATTGGAGAAAGTTGATATTCATATTATTCACATGTATCTTTCTGAAATTTCTGATTTTAATATAACATTTACTAATTTTGTTTTCATTTTTCTGTTTTACTTTTATATTTACATATTTTGAATACAAATTTTTGCTTCAGTGACTTTCTTAAAATTGATGTGACTAGAATTTTTAAAGAGTTATCACTTCTATTTTAGCATGGCATTTTACATTTCAAAGGTTCAATAACTGCTCTTAAGTCTGACAGTAGTTTTAATTTTTATTAATTTTGACCTTTCTTTTTTGCCATTGTAATTGATTAACACCCTCCCATGGTAAGGTCAGTTGTGTAGTTTGTGATGGTCAGTGTGTATTTTAGAATGAAGGGGTGAGCTGAAAGTTCAAGTCTAACCAACTGGTCACAGATACTGCAGCAAGTTCAAGTGATGTACATATTTTTCTGGAGGACTGCAACGAACATAAGAAGTGACCTTTCTATTGGTCCAGGGTCTACTGAGAATTCCTCCTTGAGTTCTCTCATCTGCTGAGAATACATCCTTGCAGGATGTATACAGCTGTAGCTCTAGTGGTTGAACAAACGGAGAAACAGACATGGTAGCTCCGCATTGACCTGTGATCACCTGATCTCAGTTCAGCACTGCGTCCCTGGCAACGGCTGTGCTCCAGGTATGTAAGTTAGAATATCTCTGCATCAGTTGCTCTAAAGAAAATTCACTGCGTGAGAGTCCAAGGTCTTCTTGGGTTGTTGGCATATACTTACAGATGCTCTTGTTCTTCAGGTAGACTTCCAACCCATAGAACATTCTTTCTATTCTGAATTTAGATGCTATCCTGTAGGACAGGACTGTTGTTACAATGTTACAAATGAAGCAGGAGGCTTTACATTATGGCCAATCACTCTGCTCTGAGATCTATCGGAAAGACGTCATAAATAGCTAAAGAAAAGCACTTAGGAAAGTTTACAAAGATGCAATTTTTGCCAAGAATGAAATTTAAATTGTGTTCTTTATTTTTCCAGTCTTAATTTTGGGAACATTTCATATGTAAGTTCCAAAATTATGGACAAACACTATTATCCTATGCTTGTCAAACTTTTGCATTAAAATGATTTTAAGTATTCTTTTCATTAAACCTTATGCTAAGAGTGTCATTTTTTGGAAAATGAAATGCTGTTGCATTTTAGTAAAAGCAGACATACAGACAAATGAAAAGGTATCAAAATATCAAAATGGCATGAACTCTCTTGTTAAAGCACTTACTTTTGCCTTGTTTGGGCGTCAAAGTATAACTATGTTTGGAGTTGCCTTCAGGACTAATTTCTCTTACCTCACAGGGCCTGAATAATAAGCAATTAGCTGTTCCTGTGAATCAGGGTTCCTGGGAAGAACCTGTAATCGCAGGAGCCGATTGACTGATTAGAACATCAATGGTGTGAAGAGGATGGAAGTCCAGAACTAAACTATCTGGGACCACCTTTCTTCCCCTTAATAGCCTCTCATTACCTGCCTCTGGGTGTGATCCAAACCCTTGACTTCAGAATGCACAAAGAAACCCCCAAGTCTTCTTCAACCCGATGGCTAAGAACGTCCTTGGGCAGCATCTGAGGCCTGTAGTTGAGGTGTCTCTGCATTGCTGTCACCGTGCACCTATTGTTTCCACCTACATATTCGGAGGGTGACTTGATTTATGACTTTCTTTTTCATACTCTCAGACTTCATGAAACTATTGTCATGTTGAACCATTAAACTTGTAACTCATATCTGGGATGAGATCACTCATATTTGGCCCAGAATAAAGTATCTATCATCCCCTTTGAATGTTTCTTACATAGTTACTTATGAAATAAGGTGTTTTGTTTCTTTCCTGATCTTCTTATGTTCATTGCCTTTAATTTGACTTTTTATACGAGCAAATACTTCAAGTGCCACATTAGCCGTTGGTGATGACAGCAGCCTCGTCTTCTTTCCTCTTTTAAGAGGGAAACTTCAATATTTTAATCATATGATATGACACTTGTCAAAAGATTTCAAATTTAAATTTCCTAGATAAATTATTCTCTTCTATTCCTGGTTTGCAAAATCTTTTACTTTAGGCAAATATCCAGTTTTACTAAGTACTTCTCAGTCTATTGATAGGGTTATGTAATTTTCCTTTTTCTCTATTTATTATCAGTTTCCCAATTTGAATTAATTTATAAGCCTAGATCAGGATAATATTTTCATTCTTTTGAAAACTGGGTAGTTTTTTTTATCTTTTTAAATTGTGTTTGATAATTTTAAATTATTATCATGAATAAGTTTTCAGTATATAATCATGTAACTATTCCTGCAACATCACCATCCAATCTTAGGTACCTTACATGTTTCACCTTTAATGAAATGGACTCTGTAAGGATTAGGACACTGTAGTGATTAGTGATTAACACTATGTCTTATTTTATAACATGCATTTGACAGAGTTAAGGCTGTATATGTCCCTTCTGGTGCCATGGTCAGTAGGAGGGAGTCAAGGACTCAGCTCCACAATGACATCCACACCAGCGTGGGGAGTGAGTTCTTTTCAGCTTTTAGTGACACTGAGTCAGTCAAATTTGGAATTCCTGACTTCGTTTCTGAAAAGAATTTAGGTCTAGCAAGTTTAGTGAAGCAATTTTATCAAAGATATGCTAATATAGGTTTAGGCATGAGGATGAAGAGAATGAGATACTCAGATAAGTGCAAGACACACCCAAAAGAAGGTATGATTTTCGGGGAAGAGTAGAGGAAAGAGACACTTGAGGGGCTCCAGGGTCCTCAAGGGAGATCAAGCAACTGTCTTAGCTGTGGCCGTGTGTATCTTGCTGGAGGATCTCAAGCTACTCCTTTACTTATTCTCCTTCTTCCTCTTGCTTTTAGTGAGAAGTTTACACGCAGCAGCTTTGAAGTTGTTTGGGCAGAGGTATAATCTGATACCTGAAACCAGAAGCTATGAAGCTCGTGCAAGAGGATTTGTACATGCCTTCTCCTGAGAAGTAGACTTTCGGGTAAGATTTGAGAAAATTTCAGGTTTTGGAGCAGGAAGGGAGAAGAGCTTTGAGCTGGAATTGTTCCAGAATTTTCCCTCTCCTGTGGGTCAGAAATGTCAAGCAGATTTCTGAGTAAGAAGTCTCTTCACTCTTCTCGGACCCAAGAGTCCCCTGTTGTTCTATCCTATTTTGCCACTAATTTCAAGTTTGCACTTTGTATTTTGATTTGTGCCTTTATACAGGAATTATTTAGAAAAGTGTATTTTGGTTTTCAAACAATGAGGCCTTTTAGGTGATAGCTCTGCTAGTTACATTTCAGTTCAGATTTATATCCTCATGCGATTCACGGTTTAACTTAGTTTATGTGTTGGGAATGTGCATTTAACTGGTTAACTTCAATTTTTACTTTTTAAAAAGGAATGAACGCCTCTTATGCCTTGCTTGCATATATCATTTAGTTTTTCTATCTCATTAACATGTTCTAAGTAGTTGCTGAAATTTTGCCTACTTGTTCGATCATATATACTATGATATACATTATAATTGTGGATATATCTATTTGTTATTTTTCATTCTCTTTACTAGATGGTTTTATCTTTCTCAAGAGATCATCTTTGCTCTTTGTCTTTTCTTTAGTCTTTGTGACAATTGGTTCTATTGGCACCAGAACATATGGTTCAGTGTTTCTGTTTTTTTCATCTTCAATCTACTGTGTTGTTATATTGGATCATTGTTCCCAATAAGCAGAATAGAGATGGGTTTACTTCTTATCCATTTTGAAATTGCCTGAGATCTTACCTCTGACAAAATCTAGATGAAAAACCTTCCTAGTCTCTTGGTAAAGAATGGAGAAAAACAACCAAGCCATTCCCTTTAAAGAGGTAGTGGGAAATCTTTTATTATTTTAATGAGGACTGGACTAGCACCAACCTTTGTAGAAGACAAAGACACTCAATAGCTCCGGCTTTGGGACCTGTAGGCATTTCCAAATGACAGGTTTATACCTTAAAAATAAAAAGATTTATTTATTTTCGTTGTTGTGTTCCCCCCCCATACTCCCACCTGCACAGAGACCTGGAGAGGATGTCTGCTTCCCTGGAGTTGAACTACATGCAGTGATGTGGGTATCATTAATTGAACTGTGATGTGCTGCAAGAACAGCCAGTGCTTTAAGTACTGAGCCATCTCTGCAGCCTTCGTGCTTACTATTCAACTGTAAACACCTTGGGAGCTAATGATTTAGTTTTATGTAGGTCTGAATTAATAAATAGACTAATCAGACCTGTAACCATTTAGTTATGTTAAATAAAAGTAGTTAAACAAACAAATAGTTGAATGGCTGCAGATCTAATGCTGATGGAATGCGAAAAATCCACTGCTTCTAGCGGAAAGGTAAGCATTCTGCACATTGTAGGCATTCCCTGTCTGGAGAACTTAGGACTTTCCTTATATGATCACTGCGAAACGAAAAGTTCTGGTTTTCCGGTGTTTATATTATAATTGATGTATTTGACATTGGTAAAACTATAGCAGCATTTGCTTTCAGAACTTCCTATTTTTCATTTGATACAACAGTGATACGAGATTTTTTCCTTTCATTTCTTCATAAGGAATGTCACCCAATATTTCATTTAGCTAGAGAGGTGTCTAGACCTCTCAGAAATTATGTACACCGTCAAATTATTGAGAATTGATATAAACGATTATCTTCTGACTTCATAGAGGAGCACTACTATGTTCAAAGATATTGGATCAACTTTTCCTAATTTTTGTTCTTTTGTCATATATTTATGATTATGTAAATTCTTAAAGCCCATACTTTTGTGTCTCTGCTGAGTCAGTTTGTGCTTATCTATTTAGTTAATTTATCTTTGTGATGTTCAACTTAACATTAGATGAACCCGATCAGCTCTAATTTCTCTCCTTGTCCCTCCCTCCCCACACACACACACTCACACACACTCACACATTTGTTTTGTTTTAAGGTGCAGGAGAAAGTGAAATGGAAAAATAACTTCGCATAGGTCTTTTCATTTATCTTAAATGTCGCACTTCAGTATCATTTTGGTTCAAATAAATATTTTAAGTGCCCTGGCTTTCATGCTTCCCCTACTTTCTAAAGTCTTCGTCTGAGACACCTGTGTAGAAAGTGTAACGGTTGTTGTAACTTGTCTGACCTCTTTTGTATCTAGACATCGTCTAACGTGTTTGGTCCACTACAGTCCTAAAACTTAGTAAAACTGATTTCCACCCTGTATATGAATTAAGGTGTTATCAAATTTAAAAAGACTAAAATTAATCATTTTAAATAACTAAGTAAAATCATTAATTTAAATTAAGTGATTAATAATTAGTAATAATTATTAAGTAAGTAATCTATTAATGAGTACTTAAATTTTCTGTTTTTACAAAAATATTTCCCGGACATGAGATTTTTTTGTCATTTCTTTGAGTTTCACATTCAATCACTCTAAAAAAAATAAATTTTGGAAGTTGATATTTTGGTACTGTTTGCCCTGTATCACAATGCTATCTTTCTGTTGTTCACAGTACAAACTAAAGCATTAGATCAAAAATGTGGACAACGTGCCTTTAACAAGCTATTAACAAGACACACCAATAGACCAATAGACTTTTCTACTCTGTAAGGTCAAATAAATACCCAGGGTGCTTTTCCTTTATTGCTGTATCACATGATATGTTGTATGTCTTTCCCTCTTCTGCAAAGCCAGTGAGTATCTGGAGCTATCTCACTAGAACATTCTTCTCTATTACATTGTCAAAAAGGAAGAAAGGTGTAGGAATAAACATTCAAATCACTGTGTGCATAATAACAGGGCATTATGTACATTTATTACAAAGAAATGAATCATATAACCAAATGCATTTGCAAAATGACCCCAGGAATATGATGTTTAGATGGTTAAGTATTGTCTAGTTTAACATGGGAGTTCTAGTCCAAAATACTGAAGAGAAACACTCCCCTTTAGGAGGCTATTTAAGTCTCTGGCCCTGGATCTGAAAGGAACTTACGATTTTCTTTCCTGTGTAATTTTTGGTGTGACATGGATGTCAAAAGACTTCTGGGATTCCTGTTCGATCTCTGCATTTTGTAATCTCCTAGTATCCTCTTTCTATTTAAAAAAATTGGGAGTTTAAAAATGTTTTTATATTCCTAGTGATTTAAATTTCTTATTTGGCAGTGATCTAATAGACTGGAAGCTTAGTTTTATATTAACATTACACGATTTCTCAGTTGGAGGTTTAAGACAAACTAGGTGAAATCAACTTTGGACTTGTAGAATTGATCAGAACTTCAACTGAGCAGTACAAAGGTAAAGTCTTTGAAATACCAAAATACGATATTTCATGTCTTCCTAGATTATATCAATGTAATTAGTCATTATTCTATAATTATTCAGGCCGATAATTAAGACAAAAATAAAGTAATGAAACATGAGTTTGGAGTCAGCTATACATATTCATTGGGATTGTCATTGGCAAAATAGAGTTATTTTTGACTCAGTTTCATTTTAACCTCTATTTTTACAGACATTTCTTTAGTTGTCCAAGAATTTTTTTCAATAGCCAAAAATGTCTTATTTTATATTTATAGGTATTTTATGTATTAAATCACTCAAGACTTACTTGAAGTGAGGGTAAAAAAGGTTCTCTATTTGTGTCATGAATCATCCTTCATTGTGGATATGCCCTTGAGGTGTTCAGGCTTAGATTCATCAAGTATCTTGACATTCTGTTGTGTGTTTATTTTCACCTTGACTATGTCATCATCATCATGACTAAAACACAAGGATCCCTTTCAGGGTCTTGACCATTATTCTTTCCATCACTCAGTCTACTCTAGCCTTTGCCGACCTGGTCGATATTCACTGATTCACCCAAGGACATCTCAATCTGAGGATCTTCACACTTTCTGTTTCCTTTCTTTGACTACCTTTTCAAGGACATCACTTTTCTTTTTTTTAATTAAAAATTTCCACCTTCTCCCCTCCTCCCATTCCCCCCCTGCTCCCCCTCCCCCTCCCTCTCCAGTCCTAAGAGCAGTCAGGGTTCCCTGCCCTG
>LOEQ01002624.1:98193-115236 GCA_001685075.1 Bramus lutescens | reverse complement strand
GGGTCACTGGCAGTGGGCGTGGCTTGCCTCTTAAAGAGTCAAAACCATAACAAACGGGAATAGTGTAGAAACAGGGAATGAAGAAGAATCATAGAAACCCAAAGTACCCTCATTTCTGATAACTGCCAATAACAAAAGAAGCTAAGAGAGATAGACATAAGGACTAGGGATAAACAGTGCCAACTATTAAGAATAAACTTCCAAGTTCTATTGCCTATAGGATAGATGGAAAAGCCTGTAATACCCCCAGAGTAGATAGAGTAGAATGTGGAGTTGAGAATCACCAGCAGCATTGACTGGTGAGTTGACTGTGAGAACCCAGACCCGACCTGAGGTAAATATTCACCACGAGAGACAAAGCTCTTTCAACCTGCATGACGCTGTAACCACAAATGTTGCCAGCTGGGAACACTGCTCTGTAGGTGTGCCTAGTTAGAAAACTTCCTTTGTAACTTGCAAGAAGGCTTCTCACAGTAGAGATATAAATATAAAAGTCATGGTTACCAGTAGGAAGGTTGGGGGAAGGAAGGGGAAAAAGGCAAAGGAACAAATTGGCAATTATTGTAACCATTTCCCAAAACCTAAGGAAGTAAAACTGTTCAAGCAAACTATTGAAACCATAATTCAAAATGGCCCAGGCTACCTGGGGCCTGTGTGTTTGAACTACATTGGTTGGCCACAATATCTTCATGGAGCCAACTTCACACATTTGTCCCAAGTCATTGAACCCCGTCTGAAGCAGGACTTTTAGCATATCAATATAATATTTACTATTTTCATAAATAAATGATGACAGGGCTTTATTTTACCACTAGGAAATAGATAATGGCATAGAACATTATTTAGTATGTGTTGGTTAATACAACAAATATCTTACAAGCTACTACTGTGATCCTGCAATGTCCCTTGTTGTGAATCCTGTTATTAAAGTATGATTAATATGGGGAGATTTCAAAATGTATTCAAAACTCATTTTTTTCCATTTAGTTGTTATTTTTAAAAAGAACATAATAGCATTACTTTGTTCCCATTAGTATAATTTAAGGCAATTTTGAAAGTGATTAGCAGTATATTTGGAAGATATTTTCTCAAAGCGATATGTTACTGACACAAACTAAAATAAATCTACTTTGCCTACTAGAGACTGTTTGCAAGTGTCTGATACCAAGTGTACTTTTTTCTTCTGCTACAATTTCATGGTAAATGTGCATGATGAGCTATCTATATTTAAAGTGCTGAAATGCTAAGTAGTGTCTGCTTCACAGAAAAAATACAATACACACACACACACATGCGCACACACTGTACTGGTTGATCTCCTTGACTTCGTGTTCAAACTAAAAATTACTTTTGAAAATCTCAAAAAAATCATTTCTATGAAAGAAAAATTGAGAAACAAAACACTGTCTTCTACTGAGACTATATGCTGGGCTCTGTGACCTATTGAAATATTTTTGACAAGTTTAATCATCCAGAGATGGAGAAATTTGTGACAGTCAGTTATTTTATTGGGTTACCAGAGAGTTCACCGTTGTTTTTGTATCAGGTTAGAATGAATACTTTGTTTTGCGCAATGATTTATGGAAAGGCTAAAAGATCTTTGTGGTTAGTTAAGATTGCTGCGTTGAGGCAAACTGTCACAGGCCATAGGTCTCCAACTCACAGGCTTTTTTGAGGTTTAAATTGGAATGAAAAATGCCCGAGAAACTGTGAGTTTCTGAACGTGAGCTCTACAGAACTTTTAAGTTTTTTATCAATTAACAATTTTTTTTTTTTGCTCATCTTTTAGTAAGGAATGCTTCCTGCGGATACCTTCAGCCTCAGCCCTCCTAGACCAAACTCTGAGAAGTAGTGGGTTAAAATCTTAATAATTTTTAACATATAAAAAGAATTTTTTTCCTAAAAGGTAGAAAGAAGCAGCTGGACTTGCTTCTCAGTTTCCTGTGATCTAGAGAGCACAAAAGCAGCATTTGTGAGGGTCTTATGCAGGCAGACCGGTAGACAGAAGGAAGAGCATGCTGCTTAAATAACTTAAACTCCTGAATATTTCCGAGGAGTTTTACCCAGGAGAAGAGGGCCTCTAACATGCTCAGTCACCAGGTGTCATGAAACAGCTGTGACATCAGAATCACATCCTGAAACTCTTGGGAAATCTTCTCCTAAGAACTTACTCCCTTTTTGTGCTCTATCAATGTCTAGAGTATTGCTCTGTCCACTTCGCCTACTGTAGCCTCCCATGTCTAGTTCTCAAATTCTCTATGAAACATCAGAGTCTCTAGAAACAACCAGCTGTACATCTTTAAGTACTTAAATTATTGGGTGGATGATAAAATATTTTAATCTCTTCACTTAACATTTTTGTATGAGTTCTATCTCTCTATATAATATATATAATATAATATATATTATACTACTATGTGATATATTGGTATAGTAAACATAATTTTGATTATATTTGTGGATATAATGTACACTATTTTCTTGTACTACACATGAGATAACATGTCCTGGGGATGTCCTGTATGATATATTTCAATAAATACTGATCTTGTTAGATTCTTTTCAGATACCATTGTGAATAAAAATACTAGTGAATTTGTTTTCTATACTGTGTTGCATTTTAAGTTAATTCTTTATTCTGTCCTCTATTAGATTATTCATTCAATTTTAGTGACTAAACCCTAGTCAAATCTCACTCTCTCTATATTTGTCTCTGTGTGTCTTACACACATACACCTTGTCTTATGAGAATTCAATGGACCTTTGCATTTTCCATGATTATCACAATATATCCTTCACATATAAATCCACATATACATTATATCATGATTTTAGTAATGCTTGAAGATCATATTTCATCATGAAAAGAAACAGTGCTCTTCCTGTATCTAAACAAGAGAAAAGTAGCTAAAGCCTCAAAAGTAGTCTTGGTTGTTTTTGTCAAGAAACAATGAAAAACTAATCAACAAGTAAAAAAAAATGCAGAAAATGAGACAGTATGAAGAAAATCTAGAAAAGATTGAAGTTATGCAACTTTAGAATACAAAATTACACATGTTCTATGATTGCAACTCTACTGCAGAAACATGAAAATAAAATGCACAAGGTTGAGTAATATAGCATTTAAATAGATTTAAATCTGTAAACTTGTATTTTTGTCAGATTGCACACCAGTGTGTGTGTGTGTGTGTGTGTCTCTCTCTCTCTCTCTCTCTCTCTCAGAATGAAAGGTACTATCTGCATGCTATATTATTATGTGTAGGTACAAAGGCCAGGAGAACTGTCAAAGCCACCAGGAGATCAATGAATAGTTAGTAGAAATAAATCATTTTGTCCTTCATTTTTACTTTATCTAATTGTCATAATATGTAATGATTCAAAATGGAACATAGTATAATTTATATAGAAAGTGTTGCTTTATTCACTTAGTGTTTCAAAGTTAAGACAACAGTTGTAGGCACTTAGAGATATGAACTTGCCTTTTGGTACCACATTCTTTGCATTCCATAAGTTTGGGTATGATGGATATTCATTTTCATTGGATTGTAGAAAGTCTTTAATTTCTTTCTTTCTTTTTGTCTTGAACCAGTTTTCATTCAATAGAGAAATGTGCAGTTTTCTTGAGTTTATATGTTTTCTCTTGTTTCAGTGGTTGTTGAAAACAAGTTTTAATTCATGATGGTCTGACTGGATGCAGTGAGTTATTTAAAATTTCTTGTATATGTTGAGATTTTCTCTGTGACCAAGTATGTAGTCAGTTCTGGGGAAAGTTCCATGAGGTGCTGAAAAGAAGGCAAATTCTTTTGTATTTGGGTGGAATATTCTGTAAATATATGTTTGGTTCATTTGGTTTGTAACATCAGTTAGCTTCCATATTTCTCTCTTTAGTTTTTGTCTGGATGATCTCTCTATTGGTGAGAGTAGGGTATTGAAATATTCCACTATCAGGATTTGGTATTCAGTACGTAACTTAAGATGTACTAGTGTTTCTTTACCACAGTGGGTGTCCATGTCTGTGGGCATAGATGTTGAGAATTGAAATGTTATCTTGGTGGATTTTTACTTTAATGACTATGCCATATCCTTCCTCTCTTTTGATTAATTTTGGTTTGAAGTCAGTTTTGTTAGATGTTAAAATTGGACAGATCTTATACTAGCAATTTAACAGCATACCTGAAAGAAGTAAGCATACCCAAGAGGAACAGACTACAAGAAATAATTAAATTGAGGGCTGAAATCAGAGAACAACACAAAGAATCGATGAAACAAAGAGTCGGTTCTTATAGAAAATCAACAAGATGGATAAACCCTTATCCAAACTAACAGACAGAATATCCAAATTAATAAAATCAGAATCAGAAATAGGAATATACCACTGAAACAGAAGAAATACAGAGTATCATTAAGGGCATACCTAAAACATACTAGAAAATCTAAAAGAAATGAATATTTTTTCAATAGGTAAAAGTTACCAAATTTTAATCAAGACCATATAAGCAATTTAAATAGACTTATTTCCCTTAGTAAAATAAAAGCAGTTATTGAAAGTCTCCCAACAAAGCCATACAGTGATAGTGCAAGCCTTTAATCTCAGCACTGGGGAGGCAGAGACAGACAGATAACTGTGAGTTTAAGACCAGCCTGGTCTACAAAGTAAGTTCCAGGACAGACTGGGCTGTTAAAAGAAAAAAGAAAGGTAGTTTTAGCATAGAATTCTACTCAACTTTCAAAGGAGAATTAATGCTAATATTCCTTAAACTATTCCTCAAAACAGAAACAGAAGGAACATTGCCAAACTAATTTTATTAGGCCACAGTTGCTCTGATACCCAAACCACATAAAGGCTCAACAAAGATAGAGAATTACAGACCAATTTCCCTTATGAGCACATATGCAAAAGTGCTCAATAAAATACTCGCAAACCAAGTCCAAGAACACATAAAAAAGATCATCCATCATGATCACAGACCTTTCATTCCAGAGATGCAGGGCTGGTTCAACATATGAACATCAGTAAATATAAT
Source organism: Bramus lutescens (assembly GCA_001685075.1). Classification (NCBI taxonomy): domain Eukaryota; kingdom Metazoa; phylum Chordata; class Mammalia; order Rodentia; family Cricetidae; genus Bramus; species Bramus lutescens. Next base: position 110,212 of record LOEQ01002624.1, on the reverse strand, counting down.
CCACTATATAAACAAATTTAAAGAGAAAATACACACGATATTGTCATCTCATAGATGCAGAAAAAGCCTTTGACAAAATTCAACACCTCTTTGTGATAAAAGTCCTAGAAGAGATTAAGAATATAAGGAACATATCCGAACACCATAGAGGCAATTTATAAAAAGCCTATAGCCGCTATCAAATTGAATGGAGAGAAACTTAAAGCAATTCCACTAGGATCAGGAATAAGACAGTGTTGTCTACACTCTGCATGTTCAATAGAGTACTTGAAGCTTTAGCTAGAGCAGTGAGACAACTGATCTCTGCAGATCTTACAACTGAAAAACACTTTTAGCAAAGATGCTAGATACAAGATTAACTTCCCCCCAAACAGTAGCCCCTACATACAAATGACAAAAAATCGGGGAAACAACCCCTTCAAAATAACCTGAAATATTATAAAATACCTTGGGATAACTCTAACCAAGCAAGTGAAAGACTTATGTGACACAAAGTTCAAGTCTTTGAAGAAAGCAGTTGAAGATATCAGAACACGCAAATATCTTTCATGCTCCAAGGACCAATAGAATTAGCAGTAAAAATGGCCATCCTACCAAAAGCAGTCTACAGATTCAATGCAATTACCATCAAAATTCCAACAGAGTTCTTTATAGACTTTGAAAAGACAATTTTCAAGTTCAGATGGAAACACAAAAAACCCAAAATAACTAAAATAATCATGAAAATAAAGAAACTGCTGGAGGTTTCACCATTTATGATTTTAATTTGTACTACAGAGATATATTAATAAAAACACATGGCGTTCATATGAAAACTGACATGTTGATCAATAGGAATTGAACTGAAGACTCAGACATAAAATCATTCATCTGTGGACACCTGATTTTTGATAAATAATTCAGAATTACAAGCTGGCTTTTTTTTTTCTGAAGAGAGCATCCTCAACAAGCAAGGCTGGTCAAATGCTATGTCTGTATGTAAATAATGCACATAGATCCACATTTATCACACTGCAGAAAGCCCAAGTCCAAGTGAAGCAAAGACTTCAACATAAAAGCAGACACCCTGAACCTGAGAGAACAGAAAGCAGGAAATAGCATTGAACCCATCGACATATGAGATGACTTTTTTTTAACAGAATATTTATAGTATAGGCCCTAAGATAAGCTTCTATAAGGCAAAGGATGCCATCAATTGGACAAAGATTCAACCTACAGAACGGGAAAAGATCTTACCAACTCCATATCTGATACATGCCTAATATTAAGACTATATGAAGAACTCAAGAAATTAGAAATCAAAAACCCAAATAGTCCAGTGAAAACATGGGTCACAAATCTGAAGAGAGAATTCTCAATAGAAGAATTGCCAATGACTGAGAAACAGTTACAAAGATGTTCAACATCCTTACCCATCAGGGTGATAAAAATCAAAACGACTCTGATTTGAACTTAAACCTGTCAGTAGGGCTTAGATTAAAAACCCAAGTGACACTCATGCTTGAGAGGATGAGGAGAAAGGACAACAATTTCCCATTGCTGGTGGGAGTGCAGACTTGTACAACCACTCTAGAAATCAATATGGTGGTTTCTTAGAAAACTGGGAATTGATCTACCTCAAAACCCAGCTATACCACTCTCAGGCATATACCCAAAGGATGCTATATTCTACATCAAGGGCACTTGCTGAACTATGTTCATAGTGGCTTATTCAAAATTGCCAGAAATGGAAAACAACCCAGCTGACCCTCTCCAGAATATTACTCAGTTTTTAAAAAGATGACATCATGAAATTTATAGGCAAATAAATGCAACTGGAAAAATTATCCTGAATGAGGTAACCCAGAAAGACAAACATGGCATGAATTCACTTGCAAGTGGATTTTTGCTATTAAGTAAATGATTATCAACTCAAAGACCCAGAGAGGTCAGGTATATAGAAGGGCTCTAGGGAGGATACATGGACCTCCTTGGGAAGGAGAGAGAGAGTGAATTTTGCAGATCGACTGGGATTGGATGGGGACAGAAGTGGAAATGATCTGGTCAAAGGGATGGAGAGAGACAATAGGGAACAAATGAAGGACAACAGGAATTTGGGCATCATTAAGGCAATGGTATGGGAACCCAGTGCAGTAGAAACTTTCTGGAATCTATGAGGTGACCCCAGTGGGGATTCCTAATAATGGAGGCTACAGAATCTGAAAATGGTCATATTGTTTAGCCAGGCCTGGCATCCAGTGCTGGACTGGGTTGCAATAGGTTGAGCAGTTGGCTAATGGGGTCTGTAGAGATCCTTAAACAGCACAAACTGATGCCAGTACAGTAGGTCTTTCTCTGAAAACTGACAGATGGGCCCATTACTGAGGACAACATCCACCCAGACCACTGAATGTTAAAGAGGTTAAACTGGTGCCTTCCTGGAGCCTTGACCCCTGCCTTCTAGTGTCTTTCCTGTAAGAAGGCTACAGGAAGAGGGATCCAGACACCAACCCAGCCAAAAGACTCTAAACCTACAATTTGTCATGCCTGCAAGATATGCTGGGGAAACCAGCGCAGAACTTGTGAGGGTGGTCAACCAATGCTTGGTTTTACTTGAGGGTCATTCAAGGAAAGGAAGACAATGTCCAACACTGTCTGGATGGCCAGGACCTGGAGACTAGATAGCCCAGAAAATTGGGGTAAAACCAAGCATGCAAAAAAAAAAGTCAAGGAAATTCTTTCTAATAATATTCTTTTATATTCATAGATGAGTGCTGCCTTGTACAGTTTTTATCAGAAAGGTTTCCTCTGGCAGCCAATGGGAGTGGGTACAGAGACCTACAGTCAGACATCATGCTGCGAGATAGTCTAAATTGGAGGCTCCCATCAGGTCCTTCCCTTAGAGATCAGGGAACCCTGTAGAAAAGGGGAAGAAACACTGTAGGAGTTAGAGGGTTGGAGGACACCGGGAGAACATGGTCCACTGAGTCAACCAAAGCGGGACTCACAACTGAAGAGACAAGCACAAGCCTGAAAGGGTTCGTACCAAGTCCTCTGCGTAGGCTATGACTGCTCCCTGGGTGTTTTTGTGGGAGCAGGCTTATCTCTGACTCTTTTGCCTGCTTTGAGGCCTCTTCCTCTTGCTAGATTACCTTGTCCAGCCTTGATATGAGGATTTCCCCCTTCATTTGTTGTTTCTTGTTTTTTTTTTTTTTCCTGTTTGGTTGTTTTATCTTGGAGGCTTACTCTTTTCTGAAAGGAAACAGATGGGAAGTGGAACCAGGCCAGAGAGTAGCTGGGGGAGAGAGGTAGGAGGAGTGGAGGGAGGGGAAAGGGCTTGAAATGGGTTATATTAGAAGAAAATCTATTTTCAAATTTTCTTAAAAAGTGCCTAAGACCATAAAATAAAAGACAATGCTGAAACCTGAAGATGTGGAGGCGAGCCTGCAGTATACAACTAATATTCTAGCATAGACCCTTCTACCACCATCCAGACTCAGGGAGGAAGGACACCGACTCTGCCTAAGCTTTGAGGACACATTATAGAGGTCTATACATACAAGAAACAGCTCTAATTTTGTGCCTTTCAATGCCCTAAATTATTCTCCAAAGTTTGGTGCAATATTAACATTGACACATAGTTCTATATTCACCGAGTTTTACTTTTTATTTCTCTAATGGAATGTTTTTTTCTGCCTGTTTTACTAATTCATCAAGAGAATTTTATTGACAAAAATAACTCCTCTTTTTCAACAGCTTATTCATCTCCAGAATGGGTTTCAGTTTGTGCTTTAGACAATTGAAAACTTCCTTTTATATTTTTTTAGTAAAATTGAATTTAATTTAAAAATATATCTCTTATATTTTAATGCAGGACTTTGGTAGTTGATGAGAATGTTTAAATTTTTGTAATCCGTTTTCTTACAATTGCAACCTATTCTAAAATTCAATCCCTTCCGGCAATTTATTGCAATTTTCTACTCAGTTCGCATAGAGACATTTCACGGTGTAAAATGCAATAAGGAAACAATGGTTACATTAAATTAAAAACCCTACAAAGCAGTGAGAGCCATGAAGCCTATGAAGACATGCCAGCTGTGCCTCTAGTCCTGACTGCACTTCAGGCTGCAGCAGAAGCATGCTTGAATCTTGGAATTCCAGACCTAGCCTGGCAACAAAATAGAAGCCTACCTCAAACAACAACAGACAACTACAAGCTTTGCAATATGTTCCAGGTTTTACCAAAATACTTCACTCAAATGCCTAACTCAACCTTGGCAATAACATATTCAAATATCAATTTCATAATTCAATATGTATTGAATAGAGAAGAGGTTACTATAACTACAATCATCCTGTGTTTACAGTGCCAAATTTATATTCATACTGTATGCCATCTTAAAACAACCAACGTTACTCAACTTTCTTTATAGTTTTTTCTACCTTCCTATACCATATTTTGTGAGCAGTTGGAGGGTGATTAATGGGTTATAGGTTTGGGTAGCAAGCCTTTCTTGTTGGACTTTTCTTTGAACTGCAAGTTTCCAATCAAAGACATGATGACTTATTGTTAATTATGAAAGCTTGACCTTAGCTTAGGCTTGTTTCCAACCAGCTCTTAGCACTTTAATTAACCCATTTCTATTAATCTCTATTTTACCTCATGTCTCTTTATCTCTCTTCAGTTCAATGTGTCTAACTTGCTCAACTCTCGTTGGTGAAAACAATGTGCCTGGATTCATCCTGAGTGCTCCCTCTGCCTGGCAGTGCTGCCTGACCTTTCCTGCTGAGCTATTGCCTACTCAGCTTTTTATTAAACCCATCACAATGACACATCCTCACACAGTGTAAACAAACAACAACAGGTTTGAGTCTTTAGATGAATATACCTGCTGCTGTACTTGCCCTGGGAAGGGACAGGAAAAGCCTTTTAGCTAAGGCCTGTTTAAGGAGCTTCCATCCACGTCTGCATTCCATTTAAGAATGAGCTAATGCCTCAGCTTCACAGTTCTGCTAAATGGCAGACAGGTTAGGAAGATACAAGTCATAATCAAGATAATGTATGCCACTATGACAATAGAGGGGTGTTGCTTAATTATAACCTTACTACTAAATTAAATGATGTGGACAATTAAGAGGAGAGTATCAATTCAAATCATTAAACTATTTTTCCAAACTGGGATATTTTGACTTCTGTTTTTGATAATAGTTCACTTCAATACCATCAGTTGTTTTGGGTATAGATAGATCTATACAGCCCTGAATCTATCATAAAGTGGGTAAACTTTGAAAAGCTATTATATTATGAAGAAAAGTTGAATATCAATTTTAACATGACTGAAACACATTTTCTCCTTAAAAACTTTAAAAAACAAAACCTTAAATGTTGCAAAGGGAGTAGAGTGCATTAAACTGCATCGTTCACTCTATAATTTGAGGGATTCTGAATGAGTCATTAACTATAATTTGACAACGCAGTTCAAAATGGGAAAGAACAGAAATGTTATTACAAAGCTTGATACTGCATTCCATTTGAAAATGTATAGTTATAACACTAATAAAAGCATTTAAAAGGGTTTTTTCCCCTTGACTGTGAAATTTAATTATATAGAGCATCCTTCATAAGAAAGTTTTAGTGAGAACTGTTAGGTAGTTGATACTCTTAGCTCAGCACAATTAATTTATAACACCATCATTTTGCTATTATTTGAAATGATATTAGTAATTGGAAGCTGCAGATATTCAGTGCTAATTGCTTTAGGAAAAATATTCATGTTAGTAAAGTCTACTAATTAGGTCACACTTGAAACAAAATTAGCAATTTTATTTAAATGTTTTTTTTTTTTATCAGAAGCCATCCAGTTGGTAACCACACTGTTCAGAACTCACCTGTTAAGGAAAGAAATTGTGGAGCTTCCTAAGAAGAATCATTTTCTATTTGGGTAGAAATATATTCTTTAAAAGTAAGTTAAACACAAGATTAAACCTTACTTTTATACTTACAAATAACGATAAGAGTTATTTATACTTAAAGACAGCTTTTCTATTATTTATTCAAAGTTAATCACTTCATATATAGAAAGGAATTAGTCAAATATATGGGTGTATTGTTTTGGGTACATTTGTATACTGTATCTTTTGTAAGAATCTGTTCAAAATTTGTACCTTGCTTTTCCATTATGGATGCTTTGTTTTTGTTGACTTGAGATCCCAATATTATTTTAGGATTAGTCCTATTCTGGATCTTGTCTTGCTTGCTCTATGTGCAGGGAGATACTCTTCTGTATCAGCACAGCATGGAACAGTGCTGAGCACATTGTAGGTGTCACTTCCATAATCCTTCATGGGACGTACAGATAGCAAGAACTTGCTCATCAAGTTCAGAAGTCTTTATGTCCACTTTCCTTGTCTTTACCCACCATAGTCTTCCTGTGATATTTTGTTGACCATATCCAAGTCAATTGACGCATATAGAGGAATCCTAGAAGAGAGAATATATCTTCACAGAACCAGAAATTCTGCTGTACTCTTTAGATTTATATTTGTTTTCTATTTTGTTACAACGTCACTAAAATATTGAGAGTTTTATTTTGTCTTGTCTTGGGTGCTTGTCTTGCCTATATCCCATCATAAAATAATGTCTACCATGAGAAATATGTCACTCCTTTAATGATAGAATTAGTATACCCTCTCTCGAACATTTCTTTTGGTGTATTTATGCTGCAGCTTACATTTCAGATATTTCCAGATTGCACATACTTTGTATTCGGCTTGGCACTATTATTATAGAAAGTGGTACAGCCTTTAAGAAATGGCACATACGGGAGTTCTTAAGTCATTGGGGGCATGCCTTTCAAGGGCGGGCACTGCAGGATGCTAGTCCTTTCTCTACTCTAACTTTCTGGCTGCTGGTTGGTTCCCGCCATGTTCCCTGTCCTGATGTATTGCCTAATGACAGCCCCGAAAGCACTGAGGCCATCTGAGCATGGACCGACACCACTATGCTTCAAAGCGCTAGAAACCTTTCCTCTTTATCTTCTTGTTTTCACAGGTATTTTGTTATTATAATAGACAGCTCACTCATACAACATACATTTTAAACTCTATAATGAATTGCTTGGAAAAAATGAACTATATGGTTTTGTAGTGTTATGTATTGCCATAACTAAAATACCTATTGTAGATTTATATAAAATTATGAAATTCAATGGGTATCTAAAGTGTGATATGAATATGTTGTAAAATAAATCTGCACATTTTGCACAAAAATTCCATCTCTACTTAATTATACTACAGATGAGATAGCTTTGCCTACTAATAAGCAAGGTTATTAAGAGTAGAATAAAACAGAACAGGTGTTTCAGTACTCTTTAAGAAAAGCCTGAACAATTAGCTTCCATCTGGCTGAAAACAATACATGGAGGATTTGACTACTGTCCTCCAGCAAAAGTGGCCCTTAGAAACAGACAATGGAAAAAAGTAATAGCATATTGATTAATGACTGTTTAAGACTATTTAATCTTAGTAAATAATAAAACATATAACTATGTGATGGAATTGTGGTAAATATCACACGGCATTTATTTTGTGGGGTGACATCCTTTATTGATAAATTGACTTCACGTTAATGTTTAATTCCAGAGAATTCCGCCTGACTGCCGCGCCATCTGCTTTCTGATCACTGTGCTGTAACTGACGGATGGGAATTTTAAAACAGAAAATCCAGCTGTTTTACATTTGTCCTCTTTGACCAAAAGTTCAATTACCATATGATACATCTGCATAATCGCATTCATTCTCACTGGAGTGTGACCTTGTAGACGGTGCTGACTTAAGGAATAAGATGATAGAGGAGTATGTTTACGGAAATTTTACCTTAATAACAAGCCAAGTAAAGTAGTGTTTGAGACTCAAATGTCAAACCAGTCCATCCACATGCCAAGGCTCTGGAGCCATGAACAGTGTCCAGTTCAGGGAACCAGTCCAAGAGCGATGCTGCAGAATATACACACGGCCTCCCATGCATCCTCTCAGCTGTGCTTGTCAGAGTATGATTTATATAAAAATTACCATGAATACCGTATGTGACACTCCCTTTGAAAGACATTTCCCTGGGATCCATCTAATAAAACGTGATCTGTTGGACTAGTTCACCTGTCTATTCAATGTGGAAGGAAGAAAAACATGTCCTTATGGTAGAGCAAATAAACACTGAGGTACTATTTCCTATCAGCACGGTTGTAATCAAACCAGAAAACAATAGGGGCTGATGAGGACGAGGAGAAATGGAAGCCTTTTGCTCTATGCGGCTCTTTGCAAAAGCAATCGTTAAGCATACGAAACAGCAAAACCTTGTTTCCTTGCATACCCAAGATGAACACACCGTATTTGCTGTGTATGGCAATGGCATTCATACTCAAATATTTATTAGTTTCTAAAGGGACAAATGCCATGCCCATAATTTTAGGATAGCATTTGACATAAGAAAGGAACTGGTGATTTGGGCATAATAGGGACAAAGCTGGGAAAGTTGTGCTAAGAGAAAAAAGCCAGTCTGAAAAGGCCAGACATTGAGGATAAGCAAGTTTGCAGGAAAAGAGATTAAGTTAGTTTCCTAATCCTTAAATCTGGAGAAAAAAGAAAGGGAAGAACGTTGCTAATGTGATGAAACAGTTGTGAAATGTGACGACTGAATGTCTAAGTAAGAGTAAGGGTGTTCTAAAGTGGGCTGGAGATGGGGCTCAGAGGTTTACAGCGCAGGCTGTTCTGATCCTTCTGAAAATCAAACACAGTTCTTAGAAACTACGTGGGAGGCTCAGAACTACCTGCAGCTGCAGGGGATCGGAGCCCTTTCTTTGGATTCTACAATCACCTGCACTCACGCATACATCTGCACATTACACTCAATTAAAAATAAAACATTCTTGTAAAATAATTACTAGGATGACCAAATTTCATGCTTTAAACATGTAGATTTTATGTAACATTAATTGTTTCTTAATAAAATCATTAAACATGAAACATTGAAACTTATATCATGGAAATGAACTTACTTGACATAATATCAGTTATTTTTCTGTTGGGTCCCAAGTACAAATTCTCTTATAACTGCTGAGTTGATGAAAGAATCCGCTGAAAGAGCGGGGGCTAGAAATGCTGCTCGGTTGTGCAGCTCACTGTCTTTAGTTTCAGGAGATCTCATGAATGCTCCTCTAAGCTGTGAGAGCTGCACACATCTTCATTACAATTTCTCATGTGAGGCAGGCTCTAAGTATTAGTGTCCAATAGATAAAAGAAGCAAGTAATATAGAATTTGCTTTCATTTTCAGTTAGGGCAAAGACCATGACTCAAAAAATTTAAACTTCAGTTAAGCTGTGGAGTTGTAAAATATCATCTATTTCATATCGGTGTCTTTAGGATTTATTTTTATTGATTTCTATTTGCTTTTCAAATTAAAAGACAAACTTGGCGTGTTTTTTACACACCATCTTATTGACACTGCCGTGTCTGTACAGTGTGGGATGGTTAAGTGGAATCACACCACATGTCCCCTCACAGTTATCCCGTTTGTGGTGTGAACACATCACATGCCTTCTCTTAATGTGTCATCTAACAATGTGATGGATTTCTATTAAGTGTAGATGGACTATAGATCTTGAAGTTATTTTCTTATTTGAGTTTTTATACCCTTCAACTATCATATCTTCAGTCTATGCAACAGCCATCATGGCCTCAGCTCTTGTGTCCCCATTCTACTTTGTATGACATTAACTTTTTAAAGCATATTGATGTGGGTTGTCTCTGTGTATTCTGTGAATATGTTTTATTACCATTGGTTAATAAAGAGGCTGATTTGGCCAACAGCCAGGCAGAATAGAGCCATATCAGAAATCCAAGCAAAGATACAGGGAAAAAGAAAGCGGAGTCACCAGAGAAGTAATATGTGAGGCAATTCCACAGCCATGTGGCAATATATAGTTTAATAAAATGGGTTAGTTTAAGATGTAACAGGTAGTCAGCAATAAGCCTGAGCCATTGGCCAAACTGCTTGAAACTAATATTAAGCCTCAGAGTGGATATTTGGGAATTTTCGGGTGACAGAGAAACCTCCAGTTTCATTCTATAAATGAGTAAAATCTGTATGATGTCTCCTTTTGTGCCTCACTTACCTCATTTAGCAGACTGTACCTCAGGCTCATTCTCATCATAATGTCAGAATTTACCTTATGTGGCTGAAGAGTGCTACACCACATCTCTAAAGCAGTGGTTCTTAACCCCCACAGGGGCCATATATCAAATATTTTGCATCTCAGATATTTACATTGTGAATCATAGCAGTATCAAAATTACAGTTAGGAAGGAGCAATTAAATAATTTTATGGCTGGAGGTCACCACAATACGAGGAACTGAACTAAAGGGTTGCAGCGTTAGGGAGGTTGAGAATCACTGCTCTAAAGCATATTTTATATTGTTCTCGAATTTCATGCCCGTATGTCATATGTTTTGATCAGGTCATCTCAGCACCCCCCCCCCATTTAACTCTTCCCTTAACCCCATCCCACTTTCCTTTCCCAATTTTATATTTTTCTAAAGCATAGTTTCATTACTAGTTAACTAATGGACATGTAGCACAATTTTATATCTGGGCTATTATGTGCAACCCTGTAGCAATACAGTCACACAGATTTCTAGTTAATATTAAGCTAAACTGTGTCTAACAAAATGTGCAGCGATTTTATTTTTAATTTACCTGTCAGTACTCATTATCAGTAAGCATTCTGATAATAACCATTTTTGATAGAGTGAAGTGGTGTCTCCCTTATGCTTTGACTTTGCACCGCTGATGCCTGGTAATCTTAAGCATTTCCTCAAATACCTTTTATATACTGTCTTTTGAAAAATACCTACGCAGAGCCTTTTATTTTGATAATCTTATTGCCTTCTTGCTAGTGAGTTTCTTGAGTTCCTTCTTTTTGTAAGTGTTTATTGATTGTTTCCAAGTTAGCATTTCCAGATCCAATCCTTGATTCTGCTTTTGTTGCCTGGGAAGTGGTTTGCTGAGGGTTCTGTGTGCTTCTCTTTCTTTTCTTTACCGACTTGCATTTAGTGATCTACAGCTTCTTATTTGTTAAGTAATAGTTTCTTTCAGTCCTTAATATTACACATACATGTTATTTAATTGTTCCTAATCCAATTCTCTATCTGATTAAACTAATAGTTTCCATTAACCATGTAAGCATATTTAGAACATTTATTTTCTTTTTAATATATTAGTAAGGTAATGTCATGTCTTTTAATTAAATTTTTGTGATAGATTTTTTCACTATTGCATGTGTAGTTTCTATTAATAAGGTGTTATATATTGAATATTATATTTTTATTACAACATTAAAACTTGCTGGACTTGGCTCCAGGAGGTGACTGAACTGGTGGTTGATAGACTTGATTCCTTGAGATTAGATTTGGCAGAGGTGATGGAGGTCCTTTGATTCCAGTGATAGTTTGATCCTATATTTTAGATGTGACCTTTCTGAAATTGCTATTGAGTGTTCTGGATGTTCAAAGGGACCCTTAAGTCTGGTATCCTACAATTTCATTTTCTTCCTGTCTCAGAAAACTCTTAGGATTAAACACGTCTCCCTTTTCAAGTCTTTACATAGTATCATGAAATTTTCGTCTACATAGGTAAATTTGTAACATGCTGAAGATTCAAGGTGCCCTTTGTGAAAACTCATGTTTACCTTTGCTTGGGGACCTCCTTATCACTATGAGGTTATCTCTATATTCTAGATTCTCAGAAGTTTCACTTACGTTTCTCCAGTTTAACAAAATAAATTAGTTACCTCTGATTACTAAAGGGTCTTGGACCTCACTCTCTTTATTTTTGATGCAGAATAAGGAATTTGACTTCTATATTTCATGTTTGGAAATCAAAGACAACATGTATATGTGCCTGTTCATGTTTCAAGACTGGCTTAAACCATCAATGCAGACTGTCTGAACGTGGAGGACTTACTGTTGCAATGCAGACTGTCTGA
>LOEQ01002624.1:57380-74305 GCA_001685075.1 Bramus lutescens | reverse complement strand
GCTGTACACACAGACAGAATATTGTATGCATAATAAATAAATATTAAAAAAGAAAAGAACAAATTTTAAAAAAAGAAAGAAACACAACTATAGCTTAAACCACATATTGACCCTCAAATATAGTATGAGACTTCAACACCCCACTGTCACCAATGGACAGTTAATCCAGAGAAAACTAAGCAGAGAAATACTGGACCAAATAGACTTTATAAATCAAATGGCCCTAACAGATATTTAATATTTCACCCAAACACAAAACATGCCTTCTACTTTGCCCCTCAAGGAACTTTCTCTAAAACTGACCACTTACCAGACACAAACAAGTCTCAACAGATACAAAAGGATGGAATAACGCCCTGCAATCTTTCTGACCACCATGGATTAAAGCTGGATATTAATAGTAGAAGCAAAAGAAAGCGTGCAGCCTCATGGAAACTGAACAGCACTCTACTGAATAAAATATTTGCCAAGAGAGAAGAAAAGGAATTAAAGACATTTTATAATTCAATGAAAATGGACATACATATCCAAACTTTTGGAACACAATGAAGGCAGTAAGCAAAGTTCATAGCACTATGTACTTATATTTAAAAAAAGTTTTTTTGAGATAAATCACACTAGCAACTTAATAACATACATTAGAGCTACTGAACATAAAGAAGTAGTCACACTGAAGAGGAGTAGATGGCAAGAAATAATCAAATTGAGAGTTGAAATCAATAAAATAGAAAGAAAGAGAATAATACAAAAAACTAATTAATGACACAAACAGTTTTGAGTCCTAGAGAGATCACCAAGATAGACAAATTCTTATCCAAATTAACTAAAAGTCAAAGAAAAAATATATAAATTAACAAAATCAGAAACAAAAAGAGACATAAGAGCAGACCCAGAAGAATTCCAGAGCATTAAAAGGACATTCTTTAAAAACTACTCCACAAAATTGGAAAATCAAAAAGAAATAGATGATTTTAACAACTGATACAACTTACCAAAGCTAAATTAAGACTAGATAAACAATTTTAATAGGCCTATAAACCCTGGTGAAATAGAAGGAATCATTAAAGTCTCTCAACAAAAATACCCAGAGCCAGATGGCTTTTGTGCAGAATTCTAACAGACTTTTGAAGAAAAGTTATATTTTCATTACTCCTCAATTATTACACAAAAAGAATCAAAAAGAACATCAACCTACTCATTTTTTGAGGTCACAGTTACCCTGATACCCAAACTACTTAAAGACTCAACAAAGAGAATTAGAGATCAATTTCTTTGTGAACATAGGTACAAAAATACTCAGTAAAATATTTGCAAACAGAATCACAGAACACACACAAAAAAGATCATCTACAATTGATCAAAGTAGTCTTCATTCAAGAGATTCCAGGATGGTTCAATATAAGAAAATGTATCAATGTATCCCACCATATACTCAAACTGGAAAAGAAAAAGGTTCATCTCATTAGATGCAGAAAAGACCTTTGACAAAATTCAGTACCCTTCATGATAAAACTGAACGAAGAGATTGGGAATACAAGAGACATACCTAAACATAATAAAGGCAATTTCCATGAAGTTTAAGGCCAATATCAAATTAAATGGAGAGAAACTCAAAGTAATTCTACTAAAATAAGGAACAAGACAAGGTCATCCACATCCATATCTATAGTCCTTGAAGTTTAACTAGAACAATAAAATAACTGAGGAATATCAAAAGGATAGAAATGGGAAAGAAATAAGTATGGTTTGCAGGTGATATCCTAGTACACCTAAGTGACACTAAAATTTCCTTGAGAGAACTCCTACAGCTGAAAAACACTTTCAGCCAAATGATTGGATACAAGCTAACTCGAAAAAATTTAGTATCCCTCCTATAAGCAAATGACAAACTGAGAAAAAAATTCAGGGAAATAACACTTTTTACCAAAGCCTCAAATAATACAAAACATCTTGTAACTCTAATCAAGCAAGCAAAAAATCTGTATAATAAAATCTTCAAGTCTTTGGAGAATGAAATTGGAAAAAGATATCAGAAGATGGGAAAATATCTCATGCTCATGCATCAATAGGATTAACATAGTAAAAGTGGCAAACCTAACAAAAATAATATACAGATTCAGTGCAATCCCCATAAAAATTCCAATGCAAGTCCTTCCATACTTTGGAAGGAAAATTCTCACATTCGTATGTAAATACCAAAACCCAAAATAGTTAAAGCAAATCTGAACAATGAAAAAACTGTTAGATGTCCCACCATTCAGAATTCAAGTTGTAGTTTAGAGCTATAGAAATAAAACTGCATGGTATTAAGCCTAAAAACAGAAATGTTGATCAATAAAATAGAATTAAAGGCCAAGGCGTAAATCCAAATATATATGTATACTTGGCTTTTGATAAAAGCTAAAAATATACAATGGAAAAAAGACGGCATCTTTAACAACAAATGGTACTGATCCAAGTGCATATCTACATGTAGGAGAATGCAAATAGATCCATGTTCATCATTCTGCATAGAACTCAAGTCTAAGCATGTAAAACTCCTCAGCATAACTTCAAATATACTGCATCTGATAGAAAACGAAGTCCTGAATAGCCTTGAATGCATTGACAATGGAGAAGGCTTTCTGAAAAGAGCACTGAATAGTACAATCTCTAAGATCAACAATGAATAGAGAACATTGGTAGTACAATCTCTAAGACCAACAATTAATAAGTGGGACCTTATGAGACTGAAAAGCTTTGCCAGTAAAACAACACCACCAATCAGACAAAGCAACAGTCTACAGAATGGATAAAGTTTTTTTTTTACTAACTCCACATCTGATAAAAAAAAACTGATATCTAAAAATATATGAAGAATTTAAGAAACCAGATATCAAAAAAATCAAACAATTTAAAAATGTGACTGATCTAAGCAGAGAATTCTCAATAGAGGAATCTCAAATTTCAAAGAAACATTTAAAAAATTTTTCAACTTTCTTAGTCACCAGGAAAATGGAAATCAAAACTGCTTTGAGATTCTGTCTTACTCCTGTCAGAATGGCTAAAATCAAAAAAAAAAAAAGAGTGACAGTTCATTCTGGAGAGGATGTGAAACAAATGAAAAACTCCTCCATTGCTAGTGAAACTGCAAGCGTGTAGAGCCACTATGGAAATCAATATGGCAGTTCCTCAAAAAGCTGGTAATTTATCTACTTCAAGACCCATGTGTATCACTTAGCCATACACCTGAAGGACACCCATCCTACCATAAAGACACTTGCTTAACTATGTTCATTGCTACTCTATTTATAATAGCCAGAAACTGGAAACAACCTAGATGTCCTACAACAGACGAATGGATAAATTAAATGTGGTATATGTACCAATGGAGTATTACACAGCTGTTAAAAATAACAATCAAATTTGTGGGCAAATCATTGGAACTAGAAATAATCATTTTGAATGAGGTACTTCAGACTCAGAAAGACAGATCTGGTAGGTATTTACTAATAAGTGAATATTAGCCATTAATAAGGAATTGAGACTTCATTGTATATCTATATGATATTAGTACATTTGCAAGCCAGGCTACAGTATAAAAGACCTGAGAATTTTTATATATTTTATCTATTTTGTTGTATAGAACTTAGTAAAATATTCTATAATGTGCTCGATTTTCTACTGACAGCTATTTTTGACTTCTGTTGCTGAAGGCAAAACTCACTGAGCATGGAGAAGTTAAGGTATATTGCTTATATGAGCCCTGACCCCTATACTCTAGTGTCCTTGGTGAGGAAAAGTACTCTGAAGGTTACCAAAAGAGAAATGTGGATACCAATGCCACCACAAAGCCTTCAATCCACAATCTGTCCTGCCTGCAAAATATGCTCAGGCCATGGTAGTGCTGAGCTTGTGGGAGTGGGTAGCCACTGTCTGATTTGACTCAAGATCCACTCCACAATAAGGAAGCCATAGCCAGCACGCCATGACTAACCAAGAACCTGCGACCCAGAGACCTAGGGACAAACCAAACGTTACTGCTCTAACTTTTGTAAAAGTCAATGAAATAACTTCTGATCATATTCTATGGGTATATCAGAATATCGTTATCCAGTCATCAACTGAGAGGCTTCCTCTGGTAACATATGGGAACAGATGCAGAAACACTAAGCTAGACCTTATGCCGAGAGAGAGAGTCTAAATTGGAGGTCTTCAGAAACTCTTCCCTCAGAGCTCAGGGAATCCTATGGAAGAAGACGCAGAAAGAGTGTAAGGGCCAGAGGGGATGGAGGACAGCAGGAGAACAAGGCCCCTGCATCAACTAGGCAGGGTGCACCTGAGTGCACAGAGACTGAAAGAGCAAGCACAGGGCCGACACGGGTCTGCACCAGCCCCCCGGTATCTATGCTATAGCTATTATTAGCTTAGTATTTTTATGGGACTCTTGACAGAGAACAAGTGGGTCTCTGACTCTTGTGCCTGCAGTTGGGACTTCTCCTCCTGTTGAGTTGATCTGTCCAGCTTCAATATAATAGTTCTTGCTTCATCTTGTTATATTTCAGCTTGTCGTGTTTGGTTCTTCTATCTCAGAAGCCCGTTCTTTTTCTAATGAGAGACAGAAAGGGAGTGAATTGGGCAGGAAGGGGAGGTGGGGAGAAACTGGGAGGAGTAGAGGGTGTGGAAACGCTACCTAGGATATACTGCATGAGAAAAAAATATTTCAATCAAAGGAAAGAAAAGAATTTGGAACTACCGATCAGTTAACTGAGTTAATTCAAGAGGAGATTGACAAAACCTGAAAAATGGAGGCATAAGGCTAGATCACACTTGTCCTGAAATTTTTTCCTTGTGGTAACTTTTCAGCTTTAAAGAATTCAAAGGCAGCATAGTACATGACTTTTGGGCTAAGGAAGTTTGAGGCAGGCATAAGTTGAGAACTCAGAAAAGTGTTCCATGTAATCTGCAAATATTCACTTTGATTCGCTTGCATGCATGCACAGACACAGACACACACACACAGACACACACACACACACACCAAAGAGCAACAAGAGATTATAAAAAGGCTGAATGTCATAATTGAAAAAAAAATATTAAATTGTGTAAAAGTTTCTGTGCTATGGAATATTGCTAAAAAGAAGTTCAATAAAAATTATAGAAAGTAATTTATAGCTTAGAATTATAAGACTGTACACGTCTCTAGAGAATTTTATTTTAAATAAAAAATCTAAGTAAATTTTCATGTTTGCTCTAAAACACCTTAAGCTCCACAAAGGAACAGTGCCTTAATTAAACAGAATTGCCCAGTTATCTCTGGTCGCTCATTGTGTTGTTAAATAAGGTGTGATTCCCTCTCTATGGGTGTAGCATAACTGGCTTCTGGGAGAACACTCATGTTCAGGAAATGTAACGTTATGGATGAAATTATATAAATGCATGATATATACTGATCCATCAAGCCAGGACATACATATTTTCTATAAGAAAACAAGATAGTTTTGTGATGGGTGTCTACACGTTGGATAGAGATGCTAGAATTAGATTGCATTTGGTCATCTCTCTGTTAGAGGTTTCTCCAGTTAAGGCAATAAAGATAACCTCAGAGACACCAATATGTTTGGTGGCACATTAAGGCATGAACACATAAACACTTCTTCTCAGACTAATTTGATCAAGTTGTGAACTCAGATTTGAATTCTCCGCATCTCTTTCTGTGCCTTCCTTCTCTCTGTGGTTTGTGGCATATCTGTAATCTATCTGTTGTGTAACTGCGCTTGGCATCTGCGAGTGGTGCTTGTCCCTGTGTCTGGGAATCTATGTCAGCCTTCAGACTGCCTGCATGCTCCCGAAAAAAGGGCCTTTTTTCCTCTATTGAACAGCACAGGAAACATGACATGAGAAAAGAATAAGAGATTCTTTATAGAAAACTTACACAGAGTTTTACAAGGGAAGAAACTTTGCTGACCTTGACTGACTCTCAAGCACTCAAAAATGCAAAGAATATAGCAGACAGATATCATCAGCCTAAATCCATGTTGCTTGCAACATTTATGATAGATGTTTGTTATATAAAACTACTTTCAACTTATCTGCTTTCAGAAAATGATTACGACATTGCACACAGACACACACATATTCCTCAAAACAAGAGGCTTGGCAAATGCATAACAAGATTAAAACTATGTGTTATCTTAGGTTGTAAAAGCTGACTGCATGAGAAATTCGAGGCAACTAAGGCTGTTTACACGGTTCTTTTAACTTAAAGTTAAACAGGTTCATTAAACAGTTGAATAGCAGGGTAATTAAAGTCTTAATCTCAATAATGTATTATTAATTTTCCTATGGGGTCTGCACTAAAAAAATCAGTGTTTTGGGGGCCAAAGGTATTTTCATAATATTTAATCATTAAAGTGACTTCACTGCTGTGACAAAACATGCAAACAAAGCAAATTAAGAGGAAAAGGTTCACTTTGGATTATCGTTCAGGGCTACAGGCCATCACAAGGAAAATATGGCAGCAGCTGTGGCAAGCAGGAGCAAGGTGCAGGCTGATCTCACCACACATACGTTCTGGAAGCAGACGGTAAACAAGAACTAGGGTGGGATGAGAAAGCTTCAAAGTTCCAGAACCTTCCAGAGCGGTGCCAGCAGCTGGTGACCGAGTGTTTGAACACGTGAGATTATGAGGGCGTCTCAAGTGCAAACCACAGCAGCCACTGAATGATGCCTTCCGGGGCAAGGACCAGGTTTCATGGATTTTAATTACAAATCAGGTCCCTCTGTCCACTATTTTCCTGTCTATTTTATTAGTGTGGTATGAAATGAAGCTTTATTTAAAACATCTTAAATTATTAAATCCTACCTTTATATAAATCAACATGTGTGTGTGTGTGTGTGTGTGTAAAATTCTTTTTGTAATTTAATACAATTTTGACTCCAATGACATTGCATTTTATCATTCATGGTTTTTGTTTGTTTTTGTTTTTAGAGACAGAGCTTCTCTATGTATCTCTGGCTGTCCTAAAAACTCACTCTGTAGACCAGGCTGGCCTCAGACTCACACACATCCACCTTTCTCTGCCTCCCAAGTGCTGGGATTAAGGGCCTGCAACACCACCGCCTGGTGGTTGTTATTTTTCAAATATGCATACTTGAGTTGTCATGTAACAAATGATTGGCATCACCCATCAGTGCTGGTTTGGTTAATGTTTTGACATGGCTTGTATTAGACAAACTAGAATTTAATAAACATCATGTAGCTGCCTCGTGTTTCTTTGTAAAATATGATAGACTCTAGAGTAATGTTTCATAACCAAGGTCAGTTATATTTAATTAAGGACTTTTCATATCAATTTGTGGAAATGGCAAGTTGATAAATTTGAAACTATAACCTTATACCTCTATATGTGGTTTTCACTTCCAATTAGTCAACAGATATTTTAGTAGTAAAACAGAAACTTGATTTAATCCACTTAAATGAGTCTGTCTTAATATTTTCTTTCCCCCGTAAGCTTCTGTAGAATACGAGAACCCCTTTCCTCTTTTGCTATATATTGATTTCTTTTATCGTCTCTGCTATCCCTAAAAAACAAATCTTTTCTCTACATTAAACAACAATTTTAATTATTCTCAAACAAATTTAGCCTCAAATTTGACTGTTTAATTTTTTCAAATCTACCAGATAGTTATTTAAATAAACAGTATCAAAACACTACCAAGTTAAATCTTATGCTAAGTAGAGATGCAAAATATAGGCTAAGGTGCTATATGCAAATATTTGTATACATATGTGATATGTATGTTGCAATATACTACATTTATTTAAAGTATTTCTGAATTATGAGTATTGCTCAACTCTTTGATTGACAAGGGGAGTGATAAGATTATATTATTTGATCTACTCAATTATATATTTATTGGATATTTAAAAATGAAAACTAAAATATATTGGGAAGAGAAAAAGGGTACTATGAAGGGATAAATTATTAATAAAAATATTAATAAAAGGGAAGACTTGAAAAGAGAAAGTAAATGATGAAGACGGGTCTCACCAAAGACTCCCTTGAGCTTAGGTGTTTTCCCACATAGTCTTACAGCTTTTTCTCCATGGGTAAACTAGATATTGGTAACATCATGAATATAATGGATAGGAACAATAAGAGCAGCAAAGACAGAGTTCGGTGCTTCAAACCAAGAACCTGGAGTCAGAGGACCTAACTTTCCAGACTGAGGAGCTTAGTAAATTTCACCTGTGAGACGAGTTATGCAATCTCCCTTATCACCCATTTGCTTTTCTGAAAAAGGGAAGAAGAATGTTGGGAGGCATGAATGAGTCAGTGTGCATAGCTCCTATAAAATAGCTTGGTAATGCAATATTTTTATGTGTATTGTTCTTTGAGCATAGTCAATTTTGTGACCTGTCTTTTGGACTGTCTCAGATTTAAATTTGTTTCAGGGATCATGAGTATCGGTTGTGAGGATATGAAGCACTTAGGTATCTATCAAGCTAAACAGGAACTGGCTGCTATATAATCATTTCTTAATTCTTTCCACTGTGACTTTACACACTCATAAACCATCTGTGACTGGCAGTTATAATTGGTCTATTTGGCTACCCAAGACATCTTGACTTGTTTGCTCCCAGAAACAGCACAGTCTTCAGGTAACTGGTCTCTCCGATTCATTGGGTTTCAACTCATCAGCTGATGTCCTTCCTGTGTTTCTTGAAGCATCTTCCAAACAGAATTCCTCCTCATTTTCTTATTCCCTAGTCCCTTCTTTCTCCTCTGTTGGCATCCTTTACTGAGAACTTCCATTCTCTGGTATCCAGACTTAGGTATCAGTTTCCTAATGTAAATAATTTCTTGAACATTTTGTAAGTACTTGAATACAACTCGAAATAGAGTCCAAACTGCCTCTCATCTTTCCTCAGAATCTTATCAATATGATCACAGTTTTATTCTGTATTCTATAATAACTTATTAGTGTTTCCCATATTTGTAAACATACATTGTTCATTGTAGTCATAAATGTTTTCAAATGTCTTTTGAGATACAAGTTTGCCTTTATCTTATGTGAATTACACAGTTATTCTTTAACTTGCAACTACTTTACTTTTACTCTATTTTTTCCTATTGATAGATTTGTCTTAGGTCCTGAGCCCAGTCTTATACACATTTACACATATCAAGTATCTAACATATGATCTTAAGAGTAGTGGTGATTGCTTTATTGTTTAAATCTAATAGGCTCAAACTCAAATAAACAATAAAGACTGTAAATTTATTAAACTGACTGCAAAGAATTTGTAAAATAATATTTCAGGGATATTGTACATAACATCAAATTCACAAATGACCTGTTTTGGGTCATCTTATAAATTTTTTGAGTAATTATTTTATGAATGAGCATCTTGATGAAGTGTGAACCAAGGAAGTCGGCAATTGCGGTAATCATTCTTTCCTTTCCAACTAGTTGAGTCTCAGTGGCCAAATAATAATTGAACCAGCGACATGACCCATTAGTCAGTCATGAAGGGCTTTGCTGTTGTAAAATGAGAGCTGTGTACATACATGAAACAGCAATTCTGTCTGCCTAGGACGCCTTGCAACACTGAGGCTTCATTTCCAAATGCACACAGCTTTGCATTCTGGCACCATACAGATTTACCTATTTTTATTATTTCACTGACTCTTAAATTTTTCTGTGTTAATTCAAATTTATTCTCTAAACATCTTCAATAGCCATGGATTCCTGTCCTAGATTTAAATGATTATTATTAATAATGTATCTATCCATTTCCCCTCACATTATGACTCAAACACATAAAACAAAAGAAACAGCAGGCTATGTCTGTGTTTTAAACGGAAAACCCAAGAAAAATAGGTCATTAAAAGGCTAATAGGATTTTTCTTACTCTGTAGGAACATAATTCTCTGTGCTCTGTCACCTTCATTTTAAGCCGGAGATCCAGCTGTTGAATAAATAGAATTGTGATTATCTCATACTATGCATTTCTGTGTGAAATGGTTTTCCCTATTAAAGTTCATTGCTTCAGTTGAAATATGCTTTGTAGCATCTCCCATGAAGAACCCTGCTGGGGTCTGTCATGATAGACTGAAAACAGACCTTCCTCCTCCAGCTTTTTCTTTAGTGCCTGGGGAATGTATTATTTGTTTTATTTATTTTTATTTGGCTACACTTTACACTGTTTTGACAGAAACGCCATTACTCATGGCTCTACTCAGTGGTTGCAATAAAGGGTAACATATAGTAATTTTATATCAGCAAGACTATTAAGATGTAGAAAACCACATAGTCAATTCAGTGTGCCACGCTGCCATGAGGACTACTTCTATGTACACACATAAATATTTATTTTTATTTATAGAGTAATATGCACTAAAATAGTTTTATTATAAGAGTTTCTTCTTGATACATTTTAATCTTGGTATGGAATAAAAAGATTATTTAAATCTCTATCATAAATTGTGTGATTAGTACTAACATTATAATTGTTCTCTCTGAATCCAATGATAACCCCACCATCATTTAAAAGTAACTAGGGAAGAACATTTTAAATGTGACGTTCTGAAAAGATGTTGAAAATATTCAGCATTTTCTCAGTATCCATGGCCACAGTTCTCCTGCAGATTGAACTTGGACCAGAGGAAGGTTATTACGGAAAAGTATTCAGAAGAAAGAAAGTTCAAAAAGGGGGCGGACGAAGTAGACGGCTCAGCAGTTAGGAGCAGATAAGGCTGTTTTAGAGGGCGGAGTTCAGTTCCCAGCGCTCGTGTGGGCCGTTCACAGATCTGGGGAATCCAATAATCTCTCCTTGGGTCTTTAGCTATCTGTATTTACACATATACAGACCTCTCAGTACACACATGATCGAATAATTTTAAGAACTCAATTCAAATCACAGTCTGTGAGAGACAAGAGATGGTATACTGATAAAAGCATGGAGGGCAAGCCAGCAAACAACTGTTTCTCTATGGTCTCCATGTCACTTCCTGCCTCTAGGTTCCTGCCTTGCCTTCCCTTCATGAAGGACTGCAAGCAGTAAATGAAATAAACCCTTTCTTCCCTGTCTTAGCGAGTGGTCTCCTGTTGTGAGGCAACACCATGACCAGGATAACTTATAGAATGAAGTATTTAATTGGGTGTTTGCTTACAGTTTCAGAGTGTTAGTCCATGATCATCATGGAGAGAATCAGGGAGAAACAACGCTGGAATGGTAACTTCAAGTTCACATCTGATCCATCAGTTGTGGACAGAAAAAGTGGAGGGAGAGAGGGAAAGAAAGAGAGAAAAGGAGGGAGAGAGAGAGAGAGAGAGAGAGACAGAGAGAGAGAGAGACAGAGAGAGACAGAGACAGAGGAGAGAGACAGAGACAGAGGAGAGAGACAGAGACAGAGAGAATATAGCCTGTCATGGGTTTTTAAAACTTCACAATCGATCACCAGTGACATACCTTCTCCAAGAAGTCCATGCCTCCTTCAACAAGGCCATGGATGTGCTGTAACAAAATTAGTCTATTCTCTAATTTTTACACATTTCTCCTAGAGTCATCATTATTAATCTTCTCTACGTGACCCATCCCTTCATCCTGGATCTTCAACTGTTACCAAGGCTGCACTTTACCAATGGCCTCTCCTGGCATCTCTCGATGCCAACTCTCAGCTGCTTTCCATGACTGCTTCATACCTTCAAAATCAAAATCACTACTACCCAGGTGACTCTTACTACCAAGTTCAACCGCTAGTGTGAGGTTCAACAACGGCTGCCTCTGAAACACAGCTTCTGTGTCCTGACTCTCAGGAAACACTTCCTAGAAGACTTCAGCTCAGTGGTGCTGGGCCTGGGCTCTTCTTAATTACTGCTAATTTCTCAGCTCCAGCTGTCTGTCTAGCTTGATTGTCGTGTTTTATTTTTTAGTTTAGTGGTTCTGGTTTCTAGCTAATCACAGCCAAACCTTCAACACCTTCTGACCACACACCACAGAATCTTCACACAAATATCCTGGTAGATCCTTTGCTTCCTTCTGCAATTTCACACGCCAGGCCTCTATGTCCACACTGCTTTCAACTTTCTTCAAAGCTATGACAGAAAAGCCAACTGATCTCAACACCTCCAATGGCTCTGTGCAATGTACAAT
The DNA here is from genome assembly GCA_001685075.1 of Bramus lutescens. NCBI lineage: Eukaryota > Metazoa > Chordata > Mammalia > Rodentia > Cricetidae > Bramus > Bramus lutescens. Next base: position 62,163 of record LOEQ01002624.1, on the reverse strand, counting down.
CTGTCTCAATGTACAATGGTATAAAGTTTCAATCTATAGTCCTTCCAAAAAACATGACCAGGTCTGTCACAGCAATCTTACATTATCCTGGCACCAACTTGTCCACAATCAATAACTGAAAGACTATTGCTAGGATAAAACACCATGACCAAAGCAATGTGGGAAGGAATGGGGATTTTTGGTTTACAATTCCATATCATGTTCATCACAGAATCTAGTCAGTAGAGGAACAGGATCAGAATTCGTTGGCAGGAGCTGATGCAGAGGCCATGGGCAAGTACTGCTAACTGACTTGTTCCACATGTCTTGCTTAGCCTGTTTTCTTAAAGAATCCAGGACCACCAGCCCAGGATAACATCACCCACAATGTGCTAGAGCCTTCCCAACCAATCACTATTTAAGAAAATGTCCTTGTATACAGCTTGCCTACAACACAATATCACTGAGACATTTTTAAATTGAGGTTCCTTCCTCTCAGATGACTTTGCTCATGTCAAGTACACATAAAACTATCCAGCAAAAAGACACAATAAAAACAAGAAGTCAGGTTACTACTATTGTGTCATGTCAAATATAGCATACTACTAATGCAAACTTTAAGTTACAGGATCTCCTGACATATTTACTTTTCTGTCATTTTCTATACAATAAAGTATTTGCCAAAATCCAATATGGTGATATAAAGAAAACATTGATTTGTTGTGATTTGTATCTTGGTAAGCATGGATCTGATTGTCTTGCACTAGCCAAGATACTGCTTCTTCAATAGCTTTGATGAACTATCTTGACTATGGTTGGAAAAGGCATGTCGATCAAATGGATGTCATTTTAACTGCGTCTTTATCTGACAATGTATTTCTGTAAGAAAAAATTTGCCTACAATTTACCTTAGGTAAGTTGACAAAGATGTATTTGTGTAGCAGAAACTAATAGCTACTCAAACCCCTGAAAAAAGAACTTAACGAGAAATTTGGGGGAGATAATATCATTTTATAGCAACTCAGAAGGATGTTACAGGGAATGATTCAAGTCATAATTAATTAACTGTTTTTATCTAATTTGTTTGTAAACTAAGAAGAAATACAGCCTTCTTATGGGATTCAAGTACATCAGTACCGTGTGTGAGCTTTAATTATTTGAAACTTGGTCTTGAATAAGAAATGTCAAATATTTTATTTCAAAATAATTTTAAACTTTTAGAAATGTTAAAAAATGATGATATAGTGCCACTTAATTCTTTATACAAAATTTCTAGTCAATCTTTCTAGCTTAGTGTTTTGAACGGATTGTCCTTCTTTTGTAAAGTGTGTCTGGGTGAATGAACCGTAGGTCTTATCCATCTTGGTGCAGAAAGAGCATGAAGCATTTATGAGCAGGAGACTGAGCAAACATCCTGCTTGGGTAGTTTCATTTTGGTTTAGAGCTATGACTGACTCTGGGACAGAGCTTTTTGGGCAGTGCTATAAATTATGAGAGTGGGGGACAGTGATGAATAATAGTGAGGCTGTTAATCTTTTGACTCTATGTATTCATTGATATCTAAATTTTATCCCCTATAATTTATAGTTGATCAGTGTTAGAATGATCCTATGACAATACAACTCCATTTATCTAGGTCCCCTTGGTCACACTTCAAGAGTTGAGATTCAATAAGAGGAATCACCTTGAACTCTCCTATGCACCAATTTCATCTCCACTACTAAATACTGTTAGGGTCTTAATTCCAGAATGGAAAATGGTTTTTATGGATTATACATGCTTAGAGGTCATTGAGGATAGACTCCCCCACCCCTCATGATAGGTTTTGGACCCCACCTTTGTTTCCCTGGAAATATTAGAAAAGTAAACACCACAGTTGGTTCTTCTTTGACTATAACAAGCCACACAGAAAGGAGGAGATATCAGGGCTTTGTGGAAGCTCATTAAGGGGAAATTCCTTCTTTCAATCCAAGAGAGTGGAATCTGAGTTATACCTCTGGCTTTAGGTGGAGATAAGGCATTCTCATTTGTTCCGAAGATTGGAAAATTACACAGTATTGGCTCATTCTCTTCCCTTAAGAGTTAAAACTAGATGAGTTGTTTAAATCACCTGGCTTTGAGACAGAAAATCTTATTCAGCTGAAGACAAGCTTTGCTACGGGAGGGATGTTAATCCTTTAATACAATGTTGTATTTATTATTCCCAGAGTCCCCTACCTTGGTGCAGCATCTTCCAGAGATGCCCTCACGGAAGCCCTGATGAGCCTGCCAACTTTTCTAACTCAGAAAGGCATAGCTCTTCTTTTCATTTCTTCCCCCCTGTAAACTGGCCAAAGCCTAAACATGTTTTCCCCTACACTGAACTTTCTCACTCTTTCTCTGAAGCCCCCATTCCCTTTGGACATGCCGCTGTATGAGGATTTCTTTCCATGAATAAGCTAGCATTCTTAGATGTTGACTCAAAATGCGTATCTCTCTTTCTTCCTCTTTTTCACAACTTTCCTCCTTGCAATGTGAAAGCCAAAATTACTTTTTAAGTTTTAATTACTATGCCTTAGAAGTCCGTGAAACAAAAATGCCTCTGATCTACAATTCCCTTGCCCAAGGACAGTTCCTGAAAGGCGGGAGGTTATTGTTTGTGGGCAATAACAAATCACAAGTTTTCACTTCCCTTAACAAGTGTGTTTGATCTGTCGACATCTGACGTGCTTGATCGTATGTGGGTGGGAGGTAAGCCGGAATGAAATATGCCAGGATGTATGCTTGTCTCTGATTGGAACTGATGGGAACGGCAATGAATTATGGGTTTTCCTTCTTACGCCCTTGCCATACTTGAAACTGGGCCATTTCCCAGGAACCTGGGAATGGACCTGCTCAGAGCCCATCCACCTAGACAGCATTTAATTAAAGTTTGCTTTAAATGTGACTTTAAACTGTGGCAGTGCTCTTATTCTCCATCAATGGAATTAACAGCAGCTGCCGGGAATCTCGCCCTGCATGCCTGTTTTGTGTTTCTCGAAAACTTGAATAAGATGTCTCTTCAACTTACTTTTGAGTCTATTTAAAAATTCTTTAATCAACAAGTATAAGAACTCAAAAGGGAATGCCAGTTTTCTTTGTATTGTAGATTGTTTTATGTGGTACACATAGTTTGTGAACTGTTCAGTAACAAAACACCCTGGCATACAATTGTTGGACACATTCTATTAAAGAAGATGCTGAGCAATTCAGGGTTAGGACTTTAGGCATGAGCTGTATTAGATACAAGATTCTTCCTTTTCATGGGTGTGGCATAATGTTTTTAATGTTTTACCATTTAAGGATTTATCAGTTTTAATTAAAAATTAAGAAAAATTCAGTCAACAATGACAACTATTTTAATTAATATATTGTTGTTAAAAATTTCCTTTAACATTTTGCAGAGAGGTCTTGATTATGATATGAACAAAATAAGTTAAATTTGCCTCATTTGTCTCAAATCCTATTCACTTAAAGTGAAAGAAGTTTACTAGAATTGTTTCTTTAAAAGATACATGCAGCAGACCTGTAATAAGGGTTTGTGTTTGGCTCCTATGTCAATGATCATACATGTTTTATACAAACGTACATATAAAATAAAAATAAATAAAACTTGTTTTTCTCACCAATTTTTATTAGTTTTTGAGAATTTCATGCAGTTTATTTTTATCATTCAGTAAGAAACCCTTTTTCTTAATCAGAGGTAGTTACCCTGATGCTTAGTGTGTGTGTGTGTGTGTGTGTGTGTGTGTGTGTGTGCGTGCGTGAGAGAGAGGGGGGGAGGGAGGGAGGGAGGGAGGGAAGGAGAGAGAGAGAGAGAGAGAGAGAGAGANGTGTGTTTGTGCGTGCGTGAGAGAGAGAGAGAGAGAGAGAGAGAGAGAGGTTTAAGTTAGCCTGCTCACTCGCTTCATCTCCTCTTCTGCACTGATTGCTCAGTCTTAGGATGAGAAGATGCAGTACAGATGTCTTGTTTAGGGGTGAGGACCCACAATTTCTTCTTCTCTGCACCTTGACCTGTTTGGATCTGTGTATTAGCCTGTCAGGGGCCATAGGAATTACAGCAGGTGACAACTAGTGTCCAGATATCAACCCACCAGAGAATGATTATCTGATGGAGGTTAATCCTGTCCAGACAAGGTCTGCAGGACCATCAACTCTGGAAACTGCTGGTCACTTTTGCTAAAGCAGATTGCTGTCTCCCCAATACTTGTACGCTAGTGTGTAATCTCATGATTGCATCTCAGTTTTATGGGCATATTTATCTGTGGGTAATCAGGAAGATGAGTTTTCATTTGGTTGTATAATTGTGATATATCTAATATATATTAGGGCATACTTTGTAAGCAGCTCTCATTGTTCTGTGAGGACTGTATACAGTTAAAATGCTGCCTTGTCCTTTGCTTAGACGGTTTGCACACAATTAGTTCACTTTCACCTCAAAGGAAGTTAAAACTAGATTAAAGCCTTTTTGTAAAGCGATCATAAGTTTAAAGCTTAAGCGCTATGCACAAGCTCAGAGCCACAGATGTCCGACCAAGCACCCTCATTCTTTGTTTGCCCAGCCTGTTAACAGTAGATCTATGTCTCAGAGTTTGTCACTGGGCACTGTGCCCCTGGCCCATCTCGTTCTAGTTTTACTCCTGAACCCTTGAAACCCTTGTCTTGCCCTGGCAATGGCTTAACTCCTAATCACCCACCCTTTAATCCCAGCACTCGGCAGGCAGAGGCAGGAGGATCTCTGTGAGTTTGAGGCCAGCTTGGTCTACAAGAGTTAGTTCCAGGACAG
>LOEQ01002624.1:36093-57312 GCA_001685075.1 Bramus lutescens | reverse complement strand
AAAAAAAAAAAAGAAAAAGAAAAAGAAAAAGAAAGAATTTCCTGATTCCATTTAAACCAACTTATTAAGGGTCTTAGTCATTTGACCTTTTCCTTTTTTTCTTGTTTTTTTCTTTTTTCTTTTTCTTTTTTTTTTTTTTTGAGACAAGGTTTCACTGTAGCTATCAAGCCTATAGTGCTGGGATTAAAGGTGTATGCTACCACTGCCTGGCCAGGAAGTTCTTAAACTTAGTATGAGGTTAAGTGTTAGCTCTCAGAAACCCAGAACAAATGCCTGAGCCTTTTCTTTTCAACTCTAAGAAAATTTTACTCAAGTTTTCTTCTGAGCCCATCCTTAAATTCTTTTTTTTTATCAGCCTAAAACCCTGAGAGAGGACCCCAAATATTCTTGGTAATATATGGCACCCGAGATGAAGCTCCTCCAATTCCTGGAACAATGATACCGTTTCCTTATCTTTACAAACAGCTAATTGTTAATATTTTGCCGTGTAGTACAAATAATGGAGACAGGAGTTACCACTCCAAAGGGAGTAGGGGAGGCACCTGTGGTGCATTAAGAACTAGGCACATGGTTTGAGGAGGAAACAAGGGAAGGTACTTGTTCAATTGCCTCTAATTCCATAGAGCTAGTTAGAAAAAAAGAGTGGACAAAGGTGGCTGTACCATGTGATACTCCCTTGATTGTTTGGACAGCACAGGAGCTCTTCTGTGGTTGGCCACAAAGGACTCGCAAACGCAATGGGCCCCTCACTGGTTCTGTTCATAGTGCTGGGAATGCCCGATTTCCAAAAAGATGACTTCGGTCTATGCCTTAGTTAGGGTTTTTATTGTTATGGAGAGACACGATGATCGTGGCAACTCCTATAAAGGAAAGCACTTAATTGGTGCTGGCTTACAGTTCAGAGGGTTAGTTCAATATTGTCTAGGTGGGAAGTATGGTAACATCCAGGCACACAAGATGCTGGAGAAGTAGCTTAGAGTTCTTCATCTGGAACTTCAGGCAGCAGGAAGAGACTGATGCAAAGTCTGACTTGTCTATTTGAGACCTTGAGGTACCCTCTTCCCCCAGGAGAACACTTTCTCCAACAAGGCCACAGCCACTCGAACAAGGTCACACCTCCTAATAGTGCCACTCTTTATGAACTTTTGGGAGCCTTTTTCATTCAAACCACCATAATCTCCATCCAGTTCCTAACATAAGTCATATAAAATGTCGCTGGAAAGAGCATGGCTGCATCTTTCAAGGAGAGTTTTGTTACTTCATATTTATAAATCTACTTTCCCTGTGCTCGTCCTTGATCATGTCTTCCTCTTCTCGGTATTAGACAATTAATCTTGGGGTCTTTGTCTCTTACTGACTATTAATCTTTTAGCACCTTACCTCCTAGTGTTGAGTTTACCTGAACTGAGGAAGACTGTATTGTTTTCAAAGAAGCTAATATCAAAATTGTGAAACAACACTCTGCAGCTTTTAGCATGATTTTCATTTAGTTCCCATAGCATAAGTATGTAAAGAAGTAGCACATTTACTGTTCTTAAACATCACAGGTTCTTTATAGAAATTTGGAGTATGCGAGAAAAGCAATTTAAAAATATATGAATCTACACTTTCAGGGTCTTTGTTTTAGATTTCATATACAATGTTAGAGTGAGATTTTGTTTTGTATTTAAAGTAAGTTTTGTTTTCATTATTTGCATCTTTTTTTCTCTGAGACATTACTTTTTCTGGGCTTCTCTGATTGACCAAAAGCCTGACTGCCTTTTGACTCCACTTCAGTCTGATGTACCTTTCATTAACGCACTATATTGTCTGTGAGTAATGGTGAGTGCTTATAATCACAATGCTTTGTTAACTGAGTTAGGGGGGTGTAAAGTTCCAGAATAGGCAGAGAAACTCTGTTTAAAGAGAGAAAGTAAAACAGATGTCTGTGCACACACATGAGTATACACACACATGTATGCACTTATGCACACACATAAGCGTGAAAGGAAAAGTTGGTTTTATTTAGAAGGTAAATACCAGATAAATGAGCTTTCTGTTTATGTCATTGTGGATTGTACATTTCATATACAGAAACTTTTTAAATTATCATTTTTTGAGATTATAATACCATTCTATCACTTCTTCCTTCCCTTTTCTTCCTCCAAACATTCCCATGTTCCCTTCCTTTCTCTCTTTCAAATTCATAAAAAAAAATGGTCTGCTATTCCTGAGGGCTATTTGGGAAACCAGGACAAAAATAAAGTAATTGCCAGGTATTTTGTTTTAGGTCTATCTTACAAAGGATATGGGTGCTGGATACAATGTAATATATTTTTTTGTAATTATGCTTGTCCCACTCACCTATTTTTATAAGTATTCAACTTTTCCTAACAGAAATAATGATTCCAAGTAAAAGCACAAATCACACATGTTGGGATCTTGTAAGTATAATTTAAACATCCCCGAGGATCTCCAGCAACTTTCATATAAACCACCTGCAAGGGCATCTCAACATTTAATGGTGCCTTTGACACACAATATTAATCATACTCTCCAGACAGTGGGCCTGCCATGAGAGCTTGGGAGCAGAAAACTCAGAGGATGAAACAATGATATAAATTGACACTTGTGATTAACTGAGCTTGTCATCTGGAAATTTGCTGTCAGTACTGACCTCCACATTTGGCTCATGGGGTGTTCTTGGTACTCTGGGAAAAGTCAGTGGGCCTAAGTTTATAAGATGTGTGATGAGTAAAATTACATAAGATAGCACTAAACCAGTTTTATGAAAATAATTTTTACAAAATATTAACTAGATATTTTGAACACTATACTTAAAATATGTTAAATAATAAGTCTTTATGAATTATAAACCAACTACTTCTCTCCCTTTCATTTTTACAGATCTAATCTCCTAAACAATATCCTACCCTTTCAAATTCTTTCAACTATATTACCCGAAATAAAAAACAAACAAACAAACTAATGAGGGACACTTTATCTTGAAGAATCAAAAAAAAGGAAGAAAATGAAAGAGGAAAAGAAAAAGACAACAGTAAAAGAATCTCACAATAAGTCTATTTTTTCTATAATTATTAGCAAAAGCCCCTATATAATCGAACATTTGTTGACTAATTCTATGTAAACATATAAATTTTATTCTATTTTTCTAAACCTATATCATCTATAGTAAGTGGATTTGATGAGCCTTTCATGGATCACGTAAAGCTCATTGAGATATTTAGGAGCTCAGGTTCCATAATCTCTGTTGGGGTGCTCACAAATGCCCATAACTCCGTCTCCACAAAGCCTTTTCATGTCCTTTGTGAGTATCTGCACATGAGCACACACACACAGAAACCCAGACACATAGGCACATGCACAGATTTCCAAATAAAGCACGATACAGCTTAAGCAAACAATGTGGTCTTGCAGTAACCAAGCTTTCGTCAAAATCAAGAAATTAAGTTAAATATAATTTTGCTTCCTTTAAGATCCTCACAGACCATGGTCATAATACTTTAAATTCTGAGATTTCTTTTGCTTTTAACCATAAAAGAATCAAAGCGAAATTTGAATTTTGCAACCATATCTACCCATGAATCAAACAAATAGATCAATAGGGAAGTCAAAATAGGCATATTGGAAATGAGACAATGTGTGTCTTTTGTTTTTATTTATCTACCTGTTCATTTGCGTGTATGTGCTTACTACATGTGCGTGTTACTCTCTCTTTCTTATTCCTGTCATGGGTCATTCATGGAACTGGCAGCTCAAGATTTTTCAGCTGGGCTGCAGACCGGAAGCCCCTGCGACACTTCCCTTTTCGGCCCCTCACCCTTGCTCCACCACAGTTACAGGTACACACTGCCATGCTGAGTTTTTCCATAGATGTAGTGTGCCTGATCTCAGGTCCTCATATTTCCACTGAGCCCTCTCCCAAACCCTTAGCTGCCTTGTAAATAAGCAAATAAAATGAACAATAAAACCCCAAGACTATGATGTGTGTGTGCTGTTAGATTTACACAAGGTAAAACAACTCTGTCTTCTTCATGATCCATCTCTAATGGACCAGCACTTGAGAAGACTGACCACAGGCAAGGAAATCCTGAGCTGTTTGTGTTAAACAAATTTTGTGATTGTTTGAATATATAAAACCAGAGGAAATGTCTATGGGACAATGAACTTTGAAAAAAAAAATCCCTCCACAAATTCAGTAGAGCTTGAAAAAGACACCACAAGAATTACATGGTGATGCATTTTTATTTGTCCTCAGGAGTATTTACTAATCTCGGAATCAAGATGTCTAGTTTACTGGATGAAACAATGCTAAGTTTTGGGAGTAAATCATAAATATGCTCAAATTGCACTGTAGTGCACGAATTATTGCGGATTCAGTTTGCTAAGTACTATCCAAAATCAATGCACCTGGGAAAACAAATTGTACTTGTTCTGAGATTTGAGGGATTCCAATACTGTTCCGTTTAAGCTGCAGCCCCGTAGGCATCACGTAAAGTGAAGCAAAGGATCAGTATTCAGACTGCATTTGCCTTCATTAATCACCAACAGTAGGCAAATTCTGGGCTTGCAATTTAGATCCTTTATTGTTGCTTTGTGTTAATGATTATTGCCATTGATTCCCCTCCAGGTTTAACATTTCCAGCAACGACAGAGTACAGATGGCAGAAAGCCCTCACAGAGATGTAATCAGAAAAAGTGAACATGCTGTATTCAAAACACAAGATAAAGGAAGGCCGTGAATTGCTCCCTAGCCTAGCTAATCAATCAAAATGCTGTTACGTAAATATCTATAGCAAAGCAGTCACACGTTTGATTTACCACAGGAATCATGGTCTAAGTATGTTACAATATTGAATATAAATACACAAACTGATTATATTAGACTAAAGCTATATAACAATGTCCCCATTGCAAGTTAAACTTCCATTAATAAACTAAATTGCTATAATTCATACTTCTAATAATAAAAATTTGAACTAGCATTTTGAACGGCATCCTAACATTATCATTTTAAAGTATTGATGTATAAAAATTTTAATTTTGCAGCTGGGTGGTGGTGGGGAATGCCTTTAATCCCAGCATTTGGGAGGCAGAAGCAGGCGGATCTCTATGAGTTCAAGGCCAGCCAGGTCTACAAGAGCTAGTTCCAAACCAGGATCCAAAGCTACAGGAAAACACTGTCTTGAAAAACAAAAAAAAAACCCTAAAATTTAATTTTTCAAAACTTTACCATCTACAGTCAAAATTTTATTTGTACACATAGACACCCAAGTATGAAAATCAGCAACTCATAGATAACATGTATTAATCATATATTTGTAAGATTTATTAATTCATAGTAGAAAATAATAACTTTGATACAAATTTTCAACCATGCTAGGCTAATGAGAGAGGAAAATGTGTCTAAAAAAGTCATCAACTTTCTTTCTAAGATAATATTTCAATTATATATATATATGGAAAAGTGAGATAATTTGATATGTTTATTTTTGTAGAAGTAAATCAAGCTAAGTACCATAACTATCACCCATCAGAGTATCTTTTTATATTGACTAAGGGAGTGAAAAATCTATTATTTTGGCAATGTTAGAATGTATTATGTTAGATGTTATCATGCAGTGATCCTATCTTCTGGTATCATTGACCACCACCCGTTCCTTGGCAATTTCAAACTTCAGCTTCCATCAACTTCATCCATATTGTTTCTTAAAGAGGCTCTGGACTCAAGGAAGAGGAAACTAATAATTTCCAAACTGACTTGGTACAGAGGAATATTGTTGAACTACTGGTACTTTGTGATATTGCTCTAATAGTTGCACAAAATTTAATATATAATAAATTCATTTCCTTAACAAGTTAAAAATGGCAACATAACCACCTACATCTGGCTTATTCATTCCAGTTGAAAGACAGATTCTATTAAGATGACAGTCCTATTGAATAAAAATATCTGAGAATGGACCCTGACAAACTATGATGTATGCACACTCCCTAGATGACATTTAACAACATGAAACTTTGAAAATATTGCAGAAGTCACAACATTCTTTAACAAGATTGAAGTCTTATTTGTGTTCAACTGATTCTATTGATTCAAGGCAGGCAGCACCAATAATGCCACGATAAACACTGACTTTTTAAACAGTGATGCACCAGTAAAAATGTAAGCAAGATGCCTGTGAGTCTCTGGTTACACATTAGCCAATCACAACATAGGTTCATTTGCTGACATCCTTGTCAAAAAAGCCAGTCTTCGGGCATCAGCAGTCTGTTGTTTCATAGTACCATCTCTTGTATAACTTGGAGACATGGTGAAGAAGGAGCTGCAGAATCTGCCAGCTCTACCTACTTTGTGTTTTCCATAGTGGGTTGCCTTTTGGAAATCTGAGTCATCTGGCACTGGTTGAGATAGGTTTGATATTTTCCTGGCCAAGGTTAAAATGACCACAAGTTCCTTGGGCTTTCAGCCCCATAGCTGTGCCTTTTAATCAGGCTTTGTCGCATGAATCCATGCATTGAGCTACTATTTTTTTGTGTGTGTGTTTTGTATTGCTTCTTCATGAACTGTAAATGTTTCCTCACTGCTTTCTACATTTGCCTCAGGAAAACAGGTACATTCCTTTTTTTTTCCTTTGTGGATCCATTAACATTTAACTTGTGCCCAGCAGCACTATAATTCATGCCTGAATGAAGCTTGTTTAAAACCTGAATTTTCTATGTAGGACACACTTCAGTTTTCTTTTGCCTATAATAGCAGACAGAACTTTTGCACAAGCCTGAGAGTCCTTTGTAAGTGGGAAAATCAGGAAGAAAAGGCACAGACATGCAAATACATGGCACTGAATGGATTCCTGAATGCCTTCTATGGTGTGGGGCTGCAGTAAATGAGCACACAACTCCACTTCATCTGGGAATGGAGTCAGCAGGTGGTGTGGGATGTCCTTCTGTACATGTGTTGCTTTTATTGCTTAATGAATATAGAAGCTGATTTTGGTCAATGGCTTAACAGAGTAAATCCAGGCTGAAAGAGATATATAGAGAGAGTAGGCAGAGCCAGGGAGAAGCCATGTAGCTGCCTGTTAGAGACAGATGCTCAGGAACCTTGCTGGTAAACCACAGCCATACACAATTAGGCAATACACAGATTAGTAGAAGTGAGTCAGTTTAGGATATAAGAGCTAACTAGAAATGTGCTTAAGCTATTGGCCAAACAGTATTGCAAATAATGTGATTTCTGTGTGATTATTTTGAGAGCCTGGGTAGTTGGGAAACAAACAGTCAGCCTTCCCCCAAAAGTGGAATATTCATTTCCCTGTTAAGTCCAAAATGTCTCAAAGTATGCAGTTTGAGGATGAACTGCTTCTATTTTCAATTTTATTAGGAAATTCAAAAATAGAAACTATATCATATTTCACAAGGAAGCAATAAAGAAGCTTGTGAGAAAGCAGGGTAGACATTAAAAGTCATATAGATGACTCTTGGTAAATGGGTGTGTATCTATGATGGCAAAAACTGGAGTGGTCACGCGATTATTCCCACCAGCTCCGATCTGCTCAGATGTGACAATACAGGGTACTCTCTTACACGTTTGACTTTCTCCATGTATCTTGATACCTGTGGAGTCAATGGTGCTCAGACACAGGCCAACAGTTCTCACTTCTTCTCTTCAGTAGTTACCGTCTGTACTACTGTCTGTGGATTAGGCTACTGAGTAAACATATAGATTGCTTCTAACTTTGACCATTCTTTTGATAACTCATGTTTATTGCAAAGTCACTTTTCAAAGTGCTTGTATTGTGTTTTCCACAAATGATTCAGAGTGATAATCATTCTGATATTTACCTCCCTAAGCTTCCATGCACTTAGAGGTGAAAAGAAGGTTATAAGGAGCTCTCTAATCATGGTCTGGACAACTGCCTACAAAGGAGAAAACTGCAGATGTTTTTGGAAGAATTTGTTGATGTGGGATTCCCCTCTGTATGCTGTGAATACCATTGGTGAATAAAGAGACTGCCTCGGCCTGCTGATAGAGCAGAACTTAAGTAGATGGGGAAAACTAAACTGAATGCTGGGAAAAAAAGGAGTTATAGAGAAGCCATGTAGCCCCTCTGGAGACAAACTTTACCTGGCAAGCCACAGCCACATGGCAATACACAGATTAATGGAGATGGGTTAAGTTAAGATGTAAGAGCCAGTAAGAGGCTAGAGCTAATGGGCCAAGCAGTGATTTAGTTAATACAGTTTCTGTGTGATTATTTCAGGGCTAAGCGGCTGGAAACTAACTAGCGGCCTCTCCCAACAATTTGTCTCCTAGAGAGATGAAATCTTAGAGTGCACAGTGCAATGACACAGATTGCTTTAAAAGTTATTGAGATTTTTCCAAATTCCCCAGATTTTTACTTGTTGTGCTGGTTAGTTTTAACCACCCATTTAACATAACTCAGAATCATCTGGGAAGACAGTCTTAATGAGAAATTATCTGCATCAGATAGACCTGTGGAAATGTGTTTGGAGTATTTTCTTATTGCCAATTGAGGTGGAAAGATCCAGCCTGAATAAGGATAATATTCTTTCATTTTTCTGTTTAAACCAAGGCAAATAAAACCAAACAATCCAAAAAAAAACAAAACAAAGAAATAAACAATACCCCCTCCCCATATTAAAACATTCTTTTTAAAAAATATTTTTATTGATTTTATAGAGCTATATATTTTTCTCCTCTCCCCTCCCTTCCTCTCCCCCCCTTCTACCCTTTCCCATGGTTCCCATGCTCCCAATTTACTCAGGAAGTTTTGTCTTTTTCTACTTTCCATGTAGATTAGATCCATGTGCATCCCTCTTAGGGTTTTCATTGTTGTCTATGTTCTCTGGGATTGTGAATTGTAGAATGGTTTTTTTGGCTTTAATCTTGACAGCCACTTATGAGTGAGTATATATGATATTTGTCTTTCTGGGTCTGGGGTACCTCACTCAATATAATGTTTTCTAGATACATGCATTTTCCCACAAATTTCAAGACAGCGTTATTTCTGCTGTATAGTGCTCATTCTAACAAATAATGGAACCTATGAAGAGTGAAGCTAAAGCCTGAAAATTGAATTTTGGAGGCAATATGAGAATGTAAACAATGAACCAAATAAAACATTATTAACATGGAAATACATAGCTGAGACCAGGAATGTGTGGAATGTTGGAAGAGAATCCATAGCTGTGTCATGATCCAATGACTCAGCTTTAAATATATAGCAGAAGTGTTCAGCGACCCTGCTGTAACCACAACAGACGCAAAAGAAAAGTGCAGTGGTCTTTCATGTCTCACCACCCTAGCAACTAAAGTTCTTTCCCAGTGAGAATATCACTTGGAAATAGGCCTAGCTAGAAAGCATAATGCTGTCTAAGACAGAAAAAATTCTTTTAAATGCTTCTCTATTTATTATAAATTTACTCTCTGAATAAAGTAAAGGTCAAACATTGCCTAATTTTGAGTGGTATTTTATATATGTATCTAAAACTGCTTTTATTTAATAAGATGGAGGCTAATTTTGGAATAATGACTTTCAGTTGCTTTAGAGAGACAGAATTCTCCTGCCTTTTAAATATAGGTGAATCATTTTTAAAAGTTAGGAAAAATAAGCAAATGCATTCAAGTAATTTGGGGCTAATGCATATATACATTGGAATTTATGTATTATGTATTCATACATATGTATGTATCTATATGTGTGTATCTAGGTATATGTATATATTGAATTTAAAATTTATCAGCAAATATGCTGTTGGTCTTTAATTTTCTTTATTATGCTATAATTATGAAGCAGGTTTAACGTTTTTGACCTTCATTCTGTTTCAGTATTTTGTACAGAAACTTCCTTGCTAATTCAAGATAATTGGGACAGCACACAATGCAGAATGTTTGCTAACTCAAAGCAAATTAGAGTGCTGATTGTCACAGGGCAACTCAATATAGGACTTTTTTATTTCTCAAATTATTACTTCTATCATAATTTGTTTATAAACTTAGTAAACTCGGGTTTACACTAGGCAGCACATCAACTTAAAAATTAAATGTGAATTACTTAAATATTTTTCTCCGTGACATTAGATTAATCATTACCCTAATTAGAATCACCCACAAGTTCTGAATTCCCTGACTGTGTGGAAGTACCTTTAGTTGATTGTACTTACAGGCAACAGACCATGAGGTGAAGCTGAGAAAAATTTCATATTTATGAGTATATTCCTTGAAGCTGTAGTGCAATTTGAGTTTTATAAAATTTGTCAATATTTACAGTTCTCAAGTTTCATATATACATAAGGCTGCATGGCCTAGGTCCTTAAAAAGAAGCGTGATCATTAGAAGGTTTGTTCTAAGCCAGTGTTTCTAGCCTGAAGGGGAGGAACAATCACTGCAAACTAATAATAAAATTAGTACTTAAGACAGAGTTTTCTAGGAATATTTTGAAGACCTAAGATGTTTGCAGACTTTCAATAAAGAGTCAGAATTTTGGGGACAGATGAAACCCTTAGCATATTGAGAGATGGTTACAACTATCTACATTCCTTGTCCCCTGCCTCGATCCTATACCAAAAGACAAGTGCAGGCCGATGCCATTTCCCAGGATTCCTAGCACTCTATTTCTGCAGAGCGCTAATAAGGCTACACCTTTCGTGCATCATTATATCACTACTGTGGCAATATAGCTTTGAAACTTTCTGGGTTTTAAGTTATATTTCTTGACTGCAGCATTTTGCTCAGAATTTAGTATATATTAAATGGCTAGTGATTTTCCAAATGAATAGTTTTCATACAATATTTTCAAATGAGTACAGAACTCCCTTTGATAATCTCTTTCAGGACTAACATCACCCAGGGCATAATTGAAGAAACACCCTCTTAGAGGGGCTAAAGAGATGGCTCAGCAGTTAAGAGCACTGACTGCTCTTCTAGAGGACCTGAGTTCAATTCCCAGCAACTACATGGAGGCTCACAACGATCCGAGGTGGGATCTGATGCCCTCATCTGGAATAAAGGTAGAAATACAGATACAGAACTCCCATACGTAAAATAAATAAATCTTTCAAAATAAGCATACAGAAACACCCTCTTAGGATTATGATTCTATCATGTCTGATGTGGTGTATGGCATTTCTGTACCCTTACATGCTAAAGCAATACTTGCCTTAAAAACCAGAATATGTCAAGATTTGTGCAATCCAATAAAACATCTTTTATTAATTAGACTAAATCCTAGTTTATTTGCAATATACCTAATACACCATAGATAATCTTATAAATTTTTACTTATGATAATTTATCTTCTGAAACAACATTATGAAAATGCATTGCCCTGGTTTATAGAATAAAATGCTGAGGAACAATTAGGATATCTTATTAAAATTAAAATTTTATTAGATTGGAGTTGAATTGGGAGTCAACTCAAGCTGCTTGAACCACACTTAGACATGTTTCCTGTTTTTTATACTGCTATTTGCCATTAGACATATCATGTTTCTCAGTTCAGAAGTAAAATATGGAAATACCATTGATAATATCTGTACACAATCTCAAAACCTATGTCTGCATTACTTAAGGAATAAAAATTATCAGAAAGATACCGCAATTACAATTCTAAGGAAGTCATTAATATTTTCAACCAGTTAAAAGTGCAGTGGTAGATTTGGTACTTGGAGGCTCATTACTATATCTCCTTTGGAAAGAAAACTTTCAGTTTTTGAAAGTGGTCATGATGATAAAATACAAATTCTTTTTATGCATATTTTTCTCCATGGAGTAAAAAAAGATGTGGTTGGATGCTGAACAAAGGATCGATAACTACAACTGAAAGAGAGAATTGTGTTCAGGCTCTGGCATTACAAATAATGCTGCTATGAACGTAGTTGAGCACATGTCCTTGTGGTGTGTGTGTGATGACAAACATGGTATGTACTCACTCATAAGGAGATCTTAAGCACAAAGCAAAGGAGAACCAACCTGCGGTCCACAACCCCAGAGAAGCTAGGTAACAAGGAGGACCCTAAGGGAGACAAACATGGATTTCCCTGGGAATGAGAAATAGACAAGATCTCCTGAGTATATTGGAAGCATGGGTTAAGCGGAGTGCAGAGGGGGAAGGAGGGGGAGGAGAACATGAGGGACTGGGAAGGTCAAATGGAGGAAGGACAGAGAGGGAGAGCAAGGAAAGAGATATCTTGACAGAGGGAGTCTTTATAGAGTTAGTGAGAAAACTGGCACTCGGGAAATTTCCAGGAATCCACGAAGATGACCCCAGCTAAGAATCTAAGCAATGGGGAAGAGGGTGCCTGAACTGCCCTTCCCCTGTAATTGGAATGATGAATATCTGTGAGGGCCCGCAGTAGTGGGTCTGCTCCACCTTGACTAAAGTTCAGAGAGTTTCAGCCTAGTCTTTTGCTTCTTCTAGGCAATCGATAGGAGATTTAGCTTACCACGTGGCTACTTGTTAATAGGATATCTTGACATAGGATGTAGTTGCTTGGTGTTTTGGGTATTAAGATGGTATAAATCACTTTTTTGTTCCTTGCATCATAAAAAAATCTTTTGCTTTCTTCCTCTGTTGTGGAATGGGGTATTAAAAATCATAAGAAATAAACATGTGCGTTCAGTATTCACCGGATTGCCCTCATGGTACTATCCTGCGTCTTTTGTTTCTCTGTTTATTGTACGTAACATTTCTAATCCATATGCCCCTACCCTGGAACGTGTGAGCCCGTCAAGGCTGGAACCTGACAGATGTTACCCCAGTGTGGGATTTTGACTGATTTTGCCTCTCATGAGGCTATTAAAGATGGCTCCTCAACATGAGGCCCCCAATAATTACCTTAATTGTCATCACAGAACCTATATTCAGTAACTGATGGAAGCAGATGCAGAGATCCACAGTTAAGCACTCAGTGGAGCTCCTGGAATCCAGTGGTAGAGATAAAGGAGCAATAAGATGAGCAAAGAGGTCAAGCCCATGATGGTGATACCCACAGAAACAGCTGACCTGAGCTAATGGGAGATCACTGACCCTGGCCTGACAGGTGGAGAACCTGCATATGATCAGACTTGGTTGTGGATGATAGCTGTGTGGCTTGGGCAATTTGTGGAGCCACTAGCAGTGGAACCAGTATTTATCCCCAGTGAATGAACCAGTTTTCTGGGGCCCATTCCCTATGGAGGGATACCTTACTCAGCCTAGATATGGGGAGCAGAGGGAGGGCTTGGTCCTGCCTCAAGTGATGTGACCCACTTGGTTGACTCCCCAATGGAAGCTTCTTCCTCCAGTAGATGGAGGTGGGGTGGATGGAAGGTGGTGGGGGGAGGGAAAAGGAACAGGTTGGTATGTAAAATAAGATTATTTTAAAAATAGAAAAATAACATATATGAGAGGAAATTTTTGTAGTGTCCAAATAAGGTACACACATGTGTGACTGATGTTATGGTTTGGATTAGAAGTGTTCTCCACAGAGGCTTGTGTATTGAGAGCTTGATCCCCAGATAATGACGCTATTGAGAGAAGACTGTATCATATATATGATATTATCAATTAATTTACATACCAAGGAGCTCAGAGTTGAGTGGACTTTGAGGGCTGGGGCCTGGTTAGAGGGAGAGAGTCACTGGGTAGATGTCTTTGCAGATTTTGTCATTATGCTCTAAATGTTCCAGCTCCCTGCTTCCTGGAACCCGCTACGTGAACAGCCATTTTTCCTGCCATATCTGTCGTTATGCCTTGCCTTAGGAAATCCCTTAAAGTACAATGCCAGACAGCAATAGAATGAAACCCCTGAAAATGTGAGGCAAAGTAAACTTTTCCAAGATGTATTACTTCTTTCGGGAATTTTGTCACGGCAACAGAGACCTGACTGACATACCTGAGTTTAAATTATAGGGCAGGGGATTACAAGGGAAAATGGAGGGAAAGGCATTACTATGAATTTAGCATTAATGACATGGAGCCTCTCTTATGGATCATGTACATACTTTAAAATCACCTGTGAAGATGATATCACATCCTGTCAAACAAATGAAACAACAAACAACCCATGAGGCTTTATACATTTGAAATTAGTGAATTATATGAAATAGGAAATTATATCTCAATAATTATATTCACTCCTTTTTAAAAGGCACTATTTAAATGTCACTAGATGTTGACTGCTTCTAAGACAAACTGATGGACAGAATCATAATTATCATTAATCTCATGACTTCTCACATGGGGACTATGAATTTCTCAACAGATAGTAAGATGTTTGAGGGCAATATTTTCATTTATTTGTGTGTTTTCTTCTAGTTGTAAATCCTTGCTGCAATAAATAATCAAGTATTAGTAAACGCTCCTTCCAGTAATTCAAGTCTGTAGTTGTAGTCAGAAATGGAGATGGATGTTACAGCTAATTCGATGGGAATGCAGCATAGTGTGGTAGAACACTTGCCTTGGAGCTGAGCTATCACGGGGCAAAACAGAGATGATTGAACCACTGAAACAGAACAAACCAAGAGTAACAGCTTTCTTTTGAAAATTTTAATCTATAGTAATTTATGAAATTATATTTATCCTTGGACTAATGTAAAACATTGTCAGGTATAAATCTTTCAATTAGTAGTATTTCTGGGAAAAGCCCATAATATATGCTAAATTTTATGTTAAGGGTTAAAGGAACTGTATAAATGATTAAATTTGAGGATAGTTAATGCATCAAAAACTTTGGTTTCTTACAATAGTAAATAAGCAATGGGAACTTCCACTTCAAAGTGAATCAGATGCTTGTACAATATTAGAAAAATCCTGCCATATTTGTTACTAATATTATAAAGAGGTCATGAGCTACACACATCTATATTTCCTCTCCTTCCTTGTTATGTATTTTTCTACTGTTTTTTCATCAGGTTAGGAGTTTCAAAAGCCCATGCCCCTCTCTCTTCCCCTCTTTCCTCCATCTGACACTACCCTCTCTCTCTGACTCTGGCATCCCAAGATGTGAGCTCCCAGCTACAGCTGCCTGTTGCCATGTTCCTCACACGATGGTCATGGACTCTATCCCTTGGAAACTGTAAGCCCCACATAAACTCTTCCTTCTATGACTTGCTTTGGTCATAGTGTCTTATCACAATAATAGATAAATAACCAAGACAGAAACTGGTGGGAATAAGGAAGGGAGCAGGAGAGGAAGAGGGAATGAGTGTGATTAATGTGGAGTTGATGTATTTATAGTCCTTTATGAGTGCATATGAGAGTGTCATAATGAACTCCAATAAATTACAAAATTAGTCCACAAAAATACAGATAACTTAAAGCAGTACTTAAATGCCTATTCACATGTATTGCTGCCTTTAATTGGGTTTTAAATTCGAAAACTTAAAATAATTTAGATAATTTTGAACTAAAGTATTATCTTTTTTGTTTTACCAAACTAGAACAGCTTTACATGATTTGGTATAGAGGTAATTGTAAGCTTATATAGTTCTGTATGAATAACTGTTTCTAAAATTGTGGTCTCTCATTCTTAATACTCTTAGTAATAATGACCATAGTAATATTCTGTTCCCTTAAGATGGAAAATCACAGCAGAAATAGTTTCTTTAGATTAATTGACACTATTTGGAGATAATTTTATTATCTATCCAACTAAATCTTTTCTATTAATAAATGATGATTTAAATTTTGGACATAATAATTTTCATCTGGTTAATCATAAAGAGATTGACTGCTACTTGAAAGGATAAAGAATATAAGCTTGATTTCCACTTGGACAGACCAATTTGGCTGTGGGTATGGTAGCCCTGAAATTCTCCAGATGTTTTTTATGAGAACTATTAATTTTCTATCCTCTAATGGGATAAATTGTTCAATACAGAACAGGAAGGAAGTGCCCTCTGAGAGAGAAGATTCAAAGTCAGCTCACAGAAGAACATATTTATTTCTGTAACTGGAAAAAGAAACCTAGAGCTGTTATGATGATTGTGTCTGTGGAAACAATTGGACATTTTCCAAAAGAAATGAGAAAATCTGTAACCTACATTTAGACAATGCAAAAATTAATCACTTTCATATCTCACATGAAACCTGTTATAATTTGTTCTTTGTCTGTGAACAAAACCACAGAAACAAATGGGTTTTTGATTACGCTGTAGGGGAGAAACAGACTCGGGCCGAGATGTTTTGAAGTTTTCTAAATTGTGACTATTTGTGCGGTAAGATTAATATTCAAACCAATCTAGTGATATCAACAATTATAGACAAACTGTTTCCACTCAACAGTCTTCTGCAACCCAGTTCAGTCTGTATTGATAGCTCTTGAATTTTTTCTTCCTATTATGTCTTGTTTAAACTACCTCTTGAGATAAAACCATCTAAGGAATTATTGTTAAGCATCCATATATAGAAAATAACAAATTAATATTTTTGAGCTTAAATCGACATATTCCAGATTGAACAGCATCCACCCAGTTCAATCATTCTTTCATGAATAATAACAGTTGAACAGTAGCCCATTATACATTATCACTTATTGGTTTACATTTATATTGAATTCAGATATTTGCTATTTTGAATTTCGCTGCAGAAGACACAAAGTTGCTGATTTATCCTGGGCATAAAAGTTTCAAGTATTCCGGACAAGCTCCTGGTATCAAGATGGTTGGACCCTATGAGAGTCCTATTTCTAGTTTTGGGGACCCCCATCTTGTTTTCCTTAGCAATTTCACTGATTTGGATTCCCTTCGACAGTGAATGGGGATTACCTTGCATTTTTACCTTTACCAGGACTAGTTAGTTTGTTTCTATTTGCTTCTTCACAATATCCATTATAGGTGAGATGATATTTCATTTTGGTTGCAATTTGCATTTCTCCAGTAGTTAATGATGGCTGAACTTATTCCAATATAGATATCGGTAATTTGAATGTTCTATAATTTCAAATTTCTTAATGAAAAAGTCTGCCTGTGTTATATGTCCTTTAAACTCTATTGAGACAGCAACACTGATACCTTTTCCTCTGAGGAATTCTTTCTTTTTGACTATTTTAATCTAGATAATCTAGTTAGAAGATCCATTATTTAGTGTACATCCATTAGTAAAAGCAAATCTTTTCACTTAAAAATGTTTATTCATAGTTCAGAATGTACCAAGCCTCCTGTTAATGGTGAGGAAACAACTGAACTGACCAGAAAGGGGTTCAGACAACTTTTGTTCAAAAAGGATGCTCCCGAAGGTTGACGCTGCAGAGATCTGTATCACCAAGGGAAACAGCTGAGAGGAGTTTGTTACAGAGAGGATAGAGATGAAAGACCCTGAGACTGAAGTGAGTTTATCTAACAGGTAAGGGAAGCCTGTGTGGTTATGGAACAGCACCTGCCTGAGAATTCAGAGAGCCAGGAGGAAGTCAGAAGAGGTAAAGGGAGGCACTGCAGGTCATGCTAAGCAGACTGGAACTCCAAAGCAGAACCTGTGAAGGAATAAAATTGTCAGCCTTCTAACACTGGCTGACGGGTGAGGAAAAGGCTGTTTGCAAGAAGCTGCAACATGGAGGAATCACAAATTCCAGACAGTAGCTTTTATTTCACTTTATCCATTCCAGGTAAGAAATAACTTAAAAGCCATCAAACAGATATACATCAAAGGGAAATGAAGTCAGTTCATAAATATCACTTTCCTTAATGCACATTTCTTTTTATTCCTCACTCAAAGAGAATCTATTTGCCTTTATAGTTTATGATTATTAATTGAATGATGAAAATTTTAATGTTCTGTTCATTTGCACAAGATAAATATATTACTTAATTACCTTCTTGTGTATTATAAGCTCACATAGGCATGCACGTATGTATATAAATACACATGGACTTTTTCACTTGTAATTTCTATTGGCTAGAGAATAATTTCCAAAACTTTGTGATGGAGATCATTATTACCACATCCAGCAAATAAATTTTCAGCAGGAGACAGAAATCTTGGTTTTAAATAGAGTAGAGAGAGCTTCCTAAATTATTCAATGCATGAAATACTTCACTATGAAAAATTATCATCTCATTATATTACTGTAGAACTGGTATTGTCTTGCTCTTGTCTGTCATTTCTAATTATTCTAGCTTTATTCTATGACTATTTTATCAGAACCACTTAAAAGAAACTGATATTAGGTTAGAAAACACAAGTTCTAAAGACCTATTTAGTCACCAAGATACAATACATTTTAAATTTTATTTTGTGGACATTGGATTGTCTTTTAAGGAAAATACATGGCTATGCATTCTACTTCTTAATTCACAACTTGGCAACAACAGCCTGTGTTTTATTCCTGCACTTATAGGTGTTAAAAGATCAATAGGGCAGCAGCCAGCTTTTCACAGTTCATTTTCTCTAAAATCTAGGCAAAATCATTGACGATTTCTGCTACTGCATCTGCTGCTCTTGTCCAGGACAGCAATGACCTCAGCTAAGTACAACCAACCGTGGCTGGCTTTTATTTTATGTTCACCAGGAAAGCACTTGGCTCAGGACATCTCTCCCTCTTTGTAACACGTAGGTGGTACTCCCAGGATATTCTACTCTCATGGTTTTCCTGTGTCCCACATTGTTTGCTTTCTCAATTTAATTTGTTAGTTTTCCCCTGTTTCTCAGACACCCTGTGACCTCTGTCCCTGCATCCTTTTCTAGATGTATACATAGTATTGGAGTCTTTTAGTTGTTTATTTCATGACATTTAATTTTGATGCAAAAGAAACACACAAATCTAAATCTCTAATACTCATGTCTCTGAGCTCCAATTAAAAAACTTAATGTAATATAAGGCTTTACGTCTACCCCCACAACTTAAAGACACCAACAAGTTAAGAAGAAATAAACAATCATGTGCTATGCTAATATTTTAAATATCAATATGTCTTTATTAAAAGTGAACAATGTATTGATTATTAATATAGTCCAGCTTCTGACAACTACAGATTTTGTGATAAACCACCATGAAATTTTATCTGTTCCCCACGTGCCTTCAAACTCAGCAATTCATTTTACTTTTTGTCTTATTTTAATGTTATAAATCGATATATTTACCTTTATGTATGTCATCAGACTTATTATTGAAACTGGAGTTCAATATTGTTGCTAAGTTGTTGGTAAGAGTGATTTTACACCCAGTACAATACATAAATTTTCAATATACCATCTAATGAATTCTAGTAAAATACATAGTAAAAAGAATAACAGACAGGTTTTACTTGTTAAAGCTCTTTTATATCTCTTTCCTGTCAATCACAGATTCATGCATTAGAGTGTTATTTTCTAAAAGGAATTGTCGTAACAATAAAACCACTCCACTTATGCATTCAAGAACATGGGTGCACTCCACAAAGGGATGGAGATATACCTAAGACGATATCTGGTGATTCCATGAAGATACTGAAATTCAGTTCAACTGACAGCAAATATGATGACGGAAGCAAAAAATGAAGAATGTATATTGACTTGAAAAAGACTCTGGAACCTTTTGGGATGTTGGAAATGTCTTTATCTCATCCAATAGCTTTTGATACGAGCTGAAAAACATTGTCGAGCTACTTACTAAAGAAATTTGAGATTCATGTTGCTATATTTGAGCTAACCCTCATCTCCATAATGAAGGACAGATTAACAAGAGATATGTTTGTACTAGACTCTTAAAGTTGAAAACCTAGTAAAAAAGTGTTGATGTCTTGTTTGTTGATGTTTGTTTTTGATTTTGGAGCTCATTATGCACACCAGGCTCATCTGAACTCAGGGGTCTATCTGCCTATTCCTTCCAATTGCTGGGATTAAAGATGTGCACACACCACACCCAGCAAACTTGTTCATTTTTACATTGAAGTTTCGTGAATAATCCACAGCAGTGTAAAATATCCACTAAAGTGTGTGAATTGTAATCACGTGTTGCAGAAGAGGAAATACAGAAAAGACTTCCTAGACTCTCCTGAACCTTTCTGTGGAGCCATTTTTCCCTTCAGGTGTGCAGTGCATGATATAAACCTCTAAGTCAGAAAGTTCCTTGTCAGCAAGGCCAGGCTCTTGTCTTAAGGGCCTGAGGGAGAGTCTGTCCTTGCCCCTTTCAGCTCCAATAGCTCATGTTTTCAGAATTCTTCTCTCTGCCTCCGTCTTCTGCCTCTTCCATCCTGTGTTTATATGTCTGATTTGATATCTTTGAAGGACGCTTGCATTGGATGTCTAAGGCACTCGCCCTCAAAATCTTGCTTTATTCTTGCCTTTATTGATACATGTTTTCAAATAAATCCATATTCAGGGAAAAAAGCTGGGGGAATAAAATTCTTTATTATACATGGAATGCTTTGATGGAGAAATTCGTTTTCTGCTCCTTCTTTGCTGGAGGAAAGACAGAAGTCAGGTGGCAGGTAGACATGAGAGCACCTGACTTCTGAGGCTCCTGCAATGTGCTCAGACATAAAGCTCTCCACCCTGCAGTGTCATATTAGGAAAAAAGTACTCTAAGCCTCCAAAAGATTATCTCTAAAAGCTGTAGTAATTTTTCTATTTAAAATGAAAAATGAGGTTGTTAGTAAAACAGCCACTCTCATACATCACCAGCAATAAACAGATTCAACTTATGGTGGAAGTAATTTGATATAACAAGGACATTAAAAGTGTTTGGGCCTTTAAACCAGTAGTGCATCTGTTACAGATTAATTTTTGACAAATGGAGACTAGACAGCATTTAAAGTGGAAATATATTATAATATTAAATTGATTTCAAACAACAGAAATGAAAGAAAATGGTGAAGTGATGTTCTTTGTAGAAGCAGATATGGAGTACATGGACATACATGCATTTCTAATTTAATGGTATCAAGACAGCCTTATGAAAATGTTGGAAGAAAAAGGCAAATAAAATTTTGTGTGTGGTAACATGATAAACTATATTTGACATATACACAGATGCTTGCGTTGAGTTAGGAGGAGTCCTCAAGCTGTACACATTGAATGGTGGCACGTTTGTATTTAGTGACCTCACTGAGTGATTCTAACTAGTGTGATTCTGTTGATCACCTATATGTCTCACTTTTTTGGGGGGAAAATATTTAACAGTTTATAACTCTAATCAGTCTCTTCCTTTTTTCACATAAATATTTATTGTGGACTTTCTAAAACCTAGAAGCCAGTTTCGGCAGGAGTGTGCAGACATCATTTTCATTTTTTTTTTTTT
>LOEQ01002624.1:20851-36067 GCA_001685075.1 Bramus lutescens | reverse complement strand
TTTTGGTTTTTCGAGACAGGGTTTCTCTGTAGCTTTGGAGCCTGTCCGGGAACTCACTCTGTAGACCAGGCTGGTCTCGAACTCACAGAGATCCTTCTGCCTCTGCCTCCGAAGTACTGAGATTAAAGGTGTGCACCGCCAGCACCCTGCTGCAAACATAATTTTCTTTTAGAGAAAACTAGTGCATATTTCTAGTGCTGAGTCTTCTTCGGTTTCTCCCTTCCTTTTCTGCCCTTTCGTCTCCTCTTTCCTCTGTGTCTCACTTCCTCCCCCTTCATCCTCCTCTGCCCTCCATCCCTTCCCATTTCCAATTCTCCCTTCCCCTCTTTTCCTCTCGTCTCCTTTCCTCCCGACTCCTTACCTCTTTTAACCCTTCACAAATATTGACAAATTCTTACTTTGTGAACCATAAAAATCAGACTGTAAGTCAGGTTTGAGCTACCAGGTCATAGTATCCCAACATCTGTTAGCCAATAGTTGTTTGGTGTTGCTTTATAAAATAAGGGCACTTAATAGCAAAGGATCAAAAGAGCTAAAAAATGAAGATCAGTTTAAATACACACTAGGATTGAATTATGAATTTTTCATTAGATTATATTGTTCTCCCTGTAAAGAAAGTCATATTTTGCAATTAAACATAGATATTTTGTAATATTTTAATATTTTTAAAGATCTCTAAGGTTGAAACTACTACATTGAAAAATGATAGGGCATTTTGTTGTGGTTTGAGACCTAAGAAGCTGTGCATGTGCCTGCAGATTGACAAACTGGAAGGATTTCTGTAAACTCGTTACATTCATTATTCTTTTGTAAATTGGCCATAAAAAGTTTCTCTTTTCCTCATTTTTAATTGTTAATTATTCCTTCTTCCTTATGATCAAGGAATCATCACATATTCATGGGCACAGGAATGTTTTGTCATTCTGATTTTATTTCTGAATTTCCATTTATTTATACATCTTATATTTTATTTACTTTGTATGCCTGTGTATATGTATGGGTCCTTGCACACTACAGTGAACCTGTGGTGATCAGGGGACAGTGGACAGTGTCAATTCTCCCCTTTCACCATGTGAATCTCTGGGTCAACTCAGATCATCTAGGTCGCTGGCAGATTGCACCACTAAGCCATCTTGCTAGCCCTGGGATTCCTTTATGTCACATGTTCAACTGTCCTTGGAACCAACCTTTTCCCAAAGAAGTTGCATTGGTGAAATGAAAGCAAAGAAGATACCTTGTTTTACTTTATTTTTTTTTGAGACAGGGCTTCTCTGTATAACTTTAGAGCCTGTCCTAAAACTCACTCTCTGTAGATCAGGCTGGCCTCCATCTCACAGAGATCCACTTGACTCTGCCTCCAGAGTGCTAGGAATAAAGGTGTGTGCCACCACCATTCAGCTTAATTCATTTTCTTATACACATATAAGAGATATTCTTCATAGTACCAAATATTGGGTATAATTTCCCTGTTTCATTTAAAAGTTATCTAATTCTTTTACCAATAAAGTTATGGTAATATCTACTTCTTATGACATATGTACCTCTTGAAAATTCTCTATTCACGATTTTCAATTGCTTTCTACCATTTGTGACACAGTTACATAGTAACAACTGTGTATCTACTGCAATTAAGCTCCCAAGCTTGTCCTCTGAATGCTATGTGGCTCCCTAGTGTAGGCTGGGGCCCTTGGGTTGAGAATACAACTTTACCAACCTTTCAATGTAAATTATAGTCTTATTGTTCTTTTTCCTTTGAAGGCGTAAGTCATAAACAATCCCACACCAGTTGGGAATTAAAGGGGNTACAACTTTACCAACCTTTCAATGTAAATTATAGTCTTATTGTTCTTTTTCCTTGACTTTTACCACAAAGACAGGTGTTGACTTTTCCTCAGAACAAAAGGAAATAAGGTCATTTAGTAGTGAGTTCAAGCCTCAATGTTTTATCATCGGATTGATTACTTCAACATGACATTTCAGATTCTTGAGAAATTCTTGCTTGAACCTGTTTAGAAACCTCAAGGGAGATGAAGTTATGTGAATGTCCAGAGGCAAAGACTCTTTAGGTGAAAAGGAATATTAGCTAATGTGCATTTAAAGATCATTCTACTATGAAATTTATGAAAACATATTCTTTTCAGAAAACTTTTACTTTTTATTTGATATTGAACATAGCATGTCTAGAAATTATCATCGTGACTCACATTGGAGTCGGTTTTAGCATCCACTAAAGCCTATGAAAAAATTCATGCTTATTTTTTTCAACAATAGGTGTCAAATATTCTTCTAGGTCTTGTGAATATATTAGGGAGTAATTAAAAAGAGAGATTTATGATTTGCTCAAATTTTAGTCAACATAATGCAATCCTGAGAGAATCACGATAAAGCTAAGCAAAGGGGGGTTGATATGAGGATCTGAAAGGCTGGATGGCATGTTAATGGTGCCTCAGTAGATCACCGCGAGGTAGATCACTGAAGTAGATTTCTGAGGTAGATAACCGAAGTAGATCACTGAGGTAGATCACTGAAGTAGATCACCAAAGTTGATTGCTGAGGTAGATAACTGAAGTAGGTCACTGAGGTAGATCACTGAAGTGGATCATCGAGGCAGATCACTAAAGTAGATCTCTGAGGTAGATCACGGAGGTAGATCACAGAGATAGGTGACTGGGGCAGATCACTGAAATAGATCACTGAGGTAGATTGCTGAGGCAGATCACTGAGGCAGATCACCAAAGGCTGGATGGCATGTCAATGGTACTTCAGTATATCACTGAAGTAGATCACTGAGGTGGATTGCTGAAGTAGATCAGTGAAGTAGGTCACCGAGGCAGATCAATGATATGGATCACTAAGGTAGATCACCAATTGCTGGATGGCATGTCAATGGTGCTTCAGTAGATTGCCGAGGTAGATCACCAAGGTGGGTAGCTGAGGTGGATCGCTGAGGTAGATCACCGAGGCAGATCACAGAAGTAGATCACTGAGGCAGACTGCTGAGGTAGATCACTGAAGTGGATCACTGAGTCAGATCACTAAAGTAGATTTCTGAGGTAGATCACTGAAGTGGATCGCTGAGGCAGATCACTGAGGTAGATCACCAAAGGCTGGATGTCATGTCAATGGTGCTTGAGTAGGTCACTGAGGTAGATCGCTGAGGTAGATCACCAAGGTAGATCACTGAAGTAGAACACTGAAGTAGATCACTGAAGGCTGGATAGCATGTCAATGGTGTTTTCAATAAATTACTGAAGTTTCAGTGTATAACTAAAACACAATAAAGATCAAGCCACAGCATGGCAGTATGTAGTAGGTGTAGCCCAGAAAGGTCCAGAGTCAGAATAAACATCTTCCATATCCTAGAAGCACAAAGGCTTTTGAAGTAACTTAAGTCACAGGTCAGTCTCTGGAGCTGAATGAGTCAAACAAATTTTAAAGACAGGCGGGAAATTATTAAGGCTATTGCAGAGCAAAGTAAGGGTTCTAAAAAAGTGCTTTGAATAACTGAATGTTATGATCCAGTAATAGCATAGAGAACTTTGAATTCTGGATTGTATGGTCCTTCTACATCAACCTCCTGAGTTTAGATTACAGATGTATGCCACTATGCATACTTTAATTTTTTATTTGTTTGTTTGTTTTTTTTTTAATATAGGAACTTACTTTGTAACTCAAATCAGCTTTGAATGCCTGGCAATCTTATTGCCCCACATTCTCAAGCAGAGATTTATTATACTATGCAAGAATTGAAAATACAAACAATTTATTGGATTTTGCAGTTACCTAACTAAAGAGAATTGTTACATAGTTTGAATGGTAGCTGTGTATAAGAAATGAATATTATTTTTATATAGTCTCTCAAGTTTGCAAGAAATGTAATAAGCTCCATAAGTCTGGTCGTATGAGTGTGAAAATATTCTCTGAATTATTGTGTAAGTTAGATATGGATAGTAAGAAGAGAATTCACCAATAACTCTTTTAGTTCTTGAAAGTCTATGTGGGTAATTATATCACTTATGAAAAGAGGCTGCAAGATTTATGTACAGTTCTTTGGCCTGTGTGTCTTATAGCAACTGTCTCATTTGTTTCTGGTTTCCAGTGTGAGACATACCATAACTAAGAAGGCATTGCTGTAATTCGACTTCAGAGATCTTTTGTGACTGGAAGCTTGGAAGGTTTATTATTTTCTAATAGATCATAATTTTGTCAAGATATGAGTAGGTCTAAAAATTTTAGTAACAGTTTTGCCTGAAACATTAAATGATATAAACCAGAAGACTCCCAGAAAACATAGTATATTCTATAATTTATGTATGAAATATATAATTGGAAAATTTTGAATTAAATCAAGAATGTCTTAACAAATGTACATTCATTGTTTCTTGAAGACATAGATGAGTTTAATGTTGTGTTTTAAAATTATGTTTTTGAGACAATCAACAGGTTTGCTTGATTTGACCATTATAATATATGATATGTTTATGTGAATGTAAAATATTACATGGGATTCCATAAATATTACCATTTTATATCAATTAAACAAATAGCCAAAGCCCAAATAAAACATATGTAAGTGAAAAGTTAATGGGAAACCTACTTATGTATGGATTTTTAAATGATTTCAGGTGTTTGAGGGGACAAACATGCATATACAAAGATAATATCATCAAATTGCCTAACACTGAAAAACTAGAGTGATCTTATTTCTCGAATAAATGAATAACATGGAAAATGGTACCTTAATTTAAAATGTTAGGTATTTTTATCTTAAGTTTCTTATTCATTATACAAATATTAGAGTTGCCTTTTATAAAAATTGAAGAAATATTTTTCTTGGACATAGTTAGTAGAGATATGTTGTAGGGGTATACATTAAATTTCTCCTCTTTCTGTTTAACTGTCCTCCAAAGATCACTGCAAATGTCATTATTTCCTGAAAATTTTTTTTGTGTGCCTGGAAGTTAGGATTCCTGCAGCCATTTAGATAGAGTAACATTTCTCTTTTAGTTGATTTAAGATAGGAGAAATTGTTCTCATCTTTTCCACAGTCTTCAAAGAACTCCTACGGGAAGACGAAGTATCGCATAGATGTGCGGCAATATTTCCATACTATCTGAATTTGTGTTTGTTTAAATGGGTCAGAGCAAAGTGACGCAGTGTTTAGCACCTTGACATTTCCTCACATGGTTTCATGAGAAACACGGGTAGCATTGCAAGTTACAGAATAGATAAAGTAGAACTCAAAAAAAAAAAAACCTTCATGTTTCAGAGCAAAAGCAAACCAAATTTTTAATTAGAAATTAGGAACCATTAGACGTCTGGGAGTGGGCTGTGTTGTTCAGCCTTGATGCAGGGGGAAGGGGCTTGGTGCAACCTCAACTTAATGTGCCAGTGTTTGTTGACCCCCCATGGCCTTCTCCAAAGAGTGCATGAGAAGTGGGATGGGGGGAGTGGGGGGACAGGAGGAGGGGTGGGAGGGAGAACTGTGGTTGGAACGTAAAATGAATAAAAAAGAAATAGACATTGCAGTAGGAGAAAAAATTGTGTAACTTAAGAACAAATAAAGCTATTAATCTAAGCGTTTTTTCACAAGCGTTCATTTTTACCAAAGCACCACTTCCTCCCTCCTCCCACAAGAGTCAAGCATTTTCCGTTATCAGAGTGTGAAATGTGCTTCAGTGTGGATGCGGGGTTGATGTATGTCCATTCACAGAGGACTGGTAAGGTGCAGGGTTGATGTATGTCCATTCACAGAGGACTGGTAAGGACAAAGTTGCAGGAAAAAAAATCAAATTTTGGGTTTAATAATGTTATCAGTTATAAGCAAATGACTCAGTGCAGCCCAAGACTATAAATAACCACCAATAAAAAGAAGATAGAAGATACATTATGACCATATATGCTTTAAAATAAACATAAAGCCAGGTGGTGCTGATGCACACCTTTAAACCCACTATTTGGGAGGCAGAGACAGGCAGATCTTGGTGATTTCGAGGCCAGCCTGGTCTACAAAAGCTGGTTTCCAGGACAGGCTCTAAAGCTATAGAGAAACCCTGTCTTGAAAAGCCAAACATAAATAAATATAAAAAATATAAAAGTATAAAATAAAAAATAAACATGACAGGAAACCTGTGCCCATGTTTTCAGCATTGACATGGTTATTGTGTATAATAATCTGATTGTATCTGGGTCCTATATCACAGGAGGGGACTAGTGTCTGGTACTGTCAAAAGTCCATGGTTGAGTGTAGCGAAAGGGGAGCAGGCCTGCTTTTCGTCCGGCCCGGCTCCCACACGNTTTCTTTATTAACCAATGAAAGTAACACATAGACAGATGACCCTCCTACATCAGTTGAGAAGTTCGTAGGCCCCAAAGAGGAACTTGCTAATGTTGAGTTACTAAATTCACATGTGTATGAAATTGTGAAATTAGTACATTTCATAAAGTATGCTAGAATTTGAAAGATTTAAGATAAAGTACACAAATCATAGTATAAACAGAGTACCAATCAAAAACTTCAACATTAAGAACTATACAAAAATCAAGATCACCACTTCCATAATTTTAAAGCAATATCTTTTAGAGAGAAAGAATGTTATAAATAAAGTCATCATCATGTCCTGTATATCATATATGGTAGAAATAAATACAGAAAACAAAGATAGAAGAATAATCATTGAACATGACAAAGATGGATCACTGAGAAAGTTGACAGAAATTTGATAACCTTCCAATGTCCATATTGCTTGGAATAGATGGTTAGGTCTGATGCAAACATTATTTAATTAGTTTTATCTCATCTTATTTTATAGATAAAAATAGAAACAAAATTCCCCCCAAATATAGAACTATACTTACAATAAAGCTTCTACGAGGATTAATTAATTGATCAAAACTTTGTGATTGTAGTGAGTTGGGCTGTTGCAGATTTAGAGTCAAATTAATGTGAGCTGACTTCAGTCACTTTAATAAATGTTCATTGTCCGTATTTGAGTCTGACCTAGCATTTTGTCACTATCAGCACAACCTGTGGAAATGTGTGAACTTGGGATACCATATGACCAACCTGGAGCTAGGACTGTCATCAGACACCATCCGAAGCTGAGGCAGTATCAAGAGACAGGGAAAATTATTGTGGTGTGTGAAGAGAGATTGGAGCCTCTCCCACAGACTCCAGCTGAAACCTCTGCCAACTGAGATGCTGGAACTCTAACAGTAAACTGTGTAAGGCCTTCCTCCCTTTCACAGTTGAACATATGCACTGAGCCTCTTGTGTAAAATTAGTGGTTTCTGGGTTTATTATACCTAATCAGATTATAATTTCATCCAAGGAAATTCTGGAGCTACTTTATATTCTCAGTTTGAAAAAAGAAAGAAAAAGATTTCCTAGCAACCATGGAGAGCCACCAAGAGGTGCCTATGCCTAATGCTAAAATACTTTAACTTTTCCATATCCACACTTAGCAATGTCTTATTCTTTCTTTGATCAGTTTTCTTTTCTTAGCCCTGTGCTAATGATGTATGTTCAAGTGTTGATTTGCAAACTCTCAATATTTGAGAAGCTTATTTCCATCTATTCTTTGAGACTTTATTCTTGTCTTGAACACCTTTCTTTCAGATTTTAATGAATCTCTGGATGGGTTTTATTCTGGTTAATTTTGAAATTCCTTTCCATATTAATGTCTGGAATCATGGTCAGGCCTAAATTGAACCCCTAGAAGATTAAGGGGAGTTCTCAAACTGCTGAGAGTGAAACTCTAAAGCCACGTCTCTTTTCCCTCATTGCAGACAAAATCAAGATTCCTGAAAACTGCTGAACCCCACAACTTGATCATTGTATAAGAAAATGGCTTTCATTGATTTCTTTCTATATTATTAAGTAAAAAGGTGATGTGAGAAGTCCTTCTGTATATGTGTTGCTTTTATTGATTAATGAATAAAGAAGCTGTTTTGGCCTGTGATAGGACAGAGTAGAGTTAGGCAGGAAAACTAAACCGGATGCTGGGAGAAAGAAGGCGGAGTCAGTGAGACATTATGTAGCCACAAGAGTAGATAGACACAAACCACCACCTGGAACCTTGTTGGTAGGCCATGAACCTCATGGTAAAATATGAGAAAAAAAAGGATGGGTTAATTTAAGATGTAAGAGCTTGCTAGAAATATGCTAGCGTTGTTGTCCAAAGAGTATTGCAATTAATACAAATTTATGTGTGATTATTTTGGTTCTGGCATAGCTGGGAACAAACAAGTAGCCTCCTACTACAATAAAGGACTTCACTAAACTGCTCCCTTAGAACATAGTATTTGTGGAAACCAGGATCCACAGTCAAAAGTCAAGTCATTCCTATTTGGCCCAAGAATAAAGTTTTTTCTCCCTTTAAGGTACAAGCTGTTTTGTATTGACAGTAATTAATGATTACTCCAGATTATTTTAGCATTCAAACCTGTCATATCTATTTTAAATAATTCAAAGAAAGAAACATACCTTGCAGAAGCTTCAATTATTCAAAACTATTACTGCAGCACATATCTCTGCACATTTAATAAATGTCATAGTTCAGTCATTAAGCTAAGTAAGTCAAGAAAACTGCATTTTCCTTAAAATATTAAGCAGTAAGTTCAAATTAATAAAAACAGCAAGTATCTCTCATCTTAAGATGGTAAGCTTTCTATAATGTGTACTATGCAAACGGTGCTGGGTGGAAACACAGAGTTGGCGTGTGTGTGGAAGATGAACTGGATATCAGGTGAACAGTGAAGAATAGAATACACTTTCCTCTAATACTTATTCTAAATAAGGAAATACTAAAATCGATGTGCCCTTCCTCAACAGAATAGCATTGATAGCATTGTTCTATTCTGGGCAACTCACAGACACCATATTCCATACCAAGAATAACTCTGTATAAAATGCCATCTTTCCAAGTTTGGAACATTTCTGCGCTGACTCCAGACAAGCAGTCGTTCCTCGCTGTCAGCACAATCAGCAGGGGTGCCAGCCAGGAGCTACTCAGCAGCATGAATGTTTCCTGAGAAGAACATATTCTGAAGTCAGATATTTTAGCTCAACATTCTGCAAAATTCACCCTGTAATATGGAAAAGCTAACGGTTGATTGTAGAGGTTGATAAAGAAAAGCTTGTTAGGGTGGTTGGTTAATCTCTCTGTGTGGGTAACTTATTCATTTCATCAATTAAAGGCACTCTGTCAAGAGATCCTCATGCTATGTGCTGTCGCGGTACTCTCTGGTGCTTTCCTGCGTCCCAAACAAAAATTACCCTTTGACCATAAACAACTGTAGTTGCTATTTTATCTAAGGCGCCTTGCTTTGAAATGTGTGTACTTGTAAAACATATTTTAACAATGCATATAATGATTTGTGTGCCTACGGCAGGTAACTGCTAAGAAATATGGCTGTATTCCATACACTGTATCATGGTCTAATATAGTCTTTCATTTGTCTGTTTTTGAGATTGTAATTAAATTACAATATTTCTCCCTTCCCTTTCCTCCCTCCAAACTTCGCACATGCCCCTCCCCGCTCTCCTTCAAACTCATGGCCTCTTCTCTCTTTAATCACTGTGGTATGGCTCATGCCTTTGTATAGACATACTCCTAAATATAATCTGTTGAGCCCATATAGTGTTACTTGTGTGTATGTTTTTAGGGCAGACCATTTGAAACTGGACAATAAATCAGCATGCTACTCCTTGGAAAGGAGCATCTCTTCTGCTACCAACATTCCTTATTTTCCTATTCTTTGTGTAGGGATGAAACTTCATGACTTTTCCCTGCGCAGTTTGACATGATTGTTGGTATAGTCTTTGTTCAGGACATATTTGAGAAGTCATGTTGGTGAAACCTTATGGGCATAGTCTGATGGTACTAGGAGACACATCAGATTCTCTTGCTCTTAGAATCTTTTCAACACCTCCGTTTCTGTTATGGTCCTCGGACCTTATATGAGGAAGGGTTTTGTAGATATATACAAATTCATATTTATTAATTGTGCAATCGCCACATCCATTAAAAGCAGTAGTGTAAAATAATGTTGTATTTCTACTTTAAATATCATAATTTCTTCAAAATATGAGAAAAATAATTTTCAGAAAGCCTAAATTCAATATTAAAGAAATAAATGTACATACTTGTCATTTTTTGTTTAAAACATTTTGCTTCCTTTGCTATCTTCTATTATGCATTTATGTATGTATGTATGTATGCATTTATGTATGTATGTATGTATATATGTATTTATCTAGCTAGTTAGTTAATAGTTAGTTACCCTGCTGCTCTTTGTCATTTTGAGATACGGATTCATGTATGCAGGCTGGTCAATGCTCACTTAAATTCCTGAAATTTCTGTTGTTTTAAGCTATTTTCTAAGACAACTTAAATATTCATAAAATGTTATAACAAAAAGTAATATGTATTTAGAAAAGTTAACTCAAGCATAACAAATAAAGTAAAAGCAATGAGAATAAAGAAAACTTGCTGTTTGGGGGCTGGCGGGATGGTTAAGTGGGTAAAGGTACTCATAACCAAGTCTGAGGACGTGAGTTCAATAGCCAAGAACCCCTCTGGTGAAGAGAGAGGACTAACGACTACAAGTTCTTCTCTGACCTCCACATATGGCCCATGACATGTTGACAACACAACAGACAGAAAATTATCAAAATCTAAAGTTGAAAGTTTTTTAAATAAGTTAAGATCATAAAGTATAAATTTTAATTTTCAATAATAGAATTGATGCCAACAATGGTACAGAAATGGGTTTATTTTCTCTGCTGTTTAAAAAGTTAAACAGTGGGAAAGAAGAGCTGTTAGATGTCTTAGGGATCCCAACAGAGGTGTCAGTCAATATCAAGTAACCAGGAACTACTCTGGAGGTGTTTTAGGTCCATTCATAAAAGAACTTAAGAATGGACACAGAAAAAAACCTTGAGGGAGAAAAACATTCAAACAGAAGATCAGGTCAATTTATTAGAGTTTGAAAGTATAATTTGACACCTCGAAAACTGTACATCTCAAAACAGCCAGGAGAAGAACAGAAAAAGGTAAGTTGGTATGGAGGTCAGGCTGCTGGCATCAAGTAAGCCAGCATCTAAAATGAGAGAGGGAAAGAACAAAAGGGAAAGAGCTGAAACTCAGAACGGTGGGCAAACCCAGTCCAGCTGACCTGCCTGGTGGCTCCTAAAGAGTTCCTGGGAGGGGGTCACTCGGGGAAGAAAAAGTAATCTATCTCAAGGTCAGTCTTCCTTTCCAGGCACAGGCCCTTAGCTAGGTCCCTGACTGGGTAAACTTTAAGGAAAGATGCAAGCTTGTCTCAGTGTACAGATGGATTCTATTCTTTACAGAATTGCATTTAAAAATAGGAAACCTACATTTTAAGCAAATATCTAAATGTCAGAAATTAATGTATAGTATTTTTTCATTACTTAGTTTTTTTTGTCATAACATATCAGTTTCTTAAATTTAAATTATTTTCATATGGTACTTAGTTTGTGCATCTTAAATCTAGAACATTTTAGTATAATTATGAATATTTATTGACTCTATTTTCTTCTACTGTACTATGATGAAGTGTCATCAATTGTTGTTACATTCTTCCCCTCTTCATGTCTACCCTCTCCCATGATCACCATGCTTCCAATTTACTCAGGAAACCTTGTGTTTTTTTACTTCCCAAGTAGACTAGATTCATGTATGGCTCTCTTAGGGTCCTCTTTGTTGTCTAGGTTCTCTGGGTTGTTAATTGTTGGCTGGTTTGTTGTTATATTCTTTACCCAGGAATAAGTGCAATCCCCACTCTTCATATAGAAAACTTCTCTCTACTACAGAAGTAGACCATTCCAGAAAACCACAACCAATCAGAAGCAAAGTGGTGGAGCCCAGTCCCAGCTGATAGATCTACACAAACTTGTTGCAAGGTATTTGATTACTATAAAGATATGTCACTATGATTGGTTTAATCAAAAAACCTGACTGGCAAATAACTTGGCAATAATAATTTTATTATTAAATAATTAATAACTAATAAATAATTAATTTTCATGGCAGAAAGGACACTGGGGAGACAAAGGGTGGAGTTAAGAGGTGATGCTAGAGGATGCAGAACAAGCCACATGGGAATTACAAAGAAAAAGCAACTGAGCCATTTAAAAGAATGTAGATTAAAAGATATGGCTTAATTTAAGTTATAAAAGTTAATTAGAAACAAGCCTAAGATGTCAACTGAACTTTCATAATTAATAATAAGTCTCTGTGTTGTGATTTGGGAGCTGAGTGGTAAAGAAAAAAATCTGCCTACAAATGCTGCCCAATATCTGGGCACATAAGACCTAAAAGAAAAGAAAAGAAAAAAAATTCAGAACATGGAGTAAAACACAGCTTCCTGATGATGGTGCTCTCTCAGGTAGGTTCAGTGCTAATGGAATACAGAATGTAGCTCTTTCAGAGACCCTGCTACCAAGCACTTGAATGGGATTGGCACTGAGATTCTCAGTGGCATGACGCTAGTAAGAAGTATCCACAGCAGCATGGACCCAGAAACTTCCCAGAGCTGGGGCAGCAAATATGGCTTCTGAAGGTACCATTACCATGAGGCTAGACTGTCAGCAAACTGAGTGGGATAAAGCCAGACATCAGCATGGTTGAGCTAAGCTGCTGGGTGCTTTAAAATTTTGCTCATGTGTAACTGTAGCCAGTTGACCAAGTTTAGACAAAGGGAAAAAAAAAAAACTCTAAGCAGGTTACAGAGTGTTAAACAAAGTGTGCAAGCTTAAAAAAAGAAAAAAATATAAAGACAATCATAATGAATTAATAAAAATAATGGTTAAAAATAATAAATTCTTTAAAGAAAGAGCAAAATTTAAAGGAGAGAGAGAATAAGCCGTGTAGAGATGGAACGTACACATGAAGTCCAGATCCTGTATGTTATTGATTCATCTTTGAATTTGTTGATTGCTAATAAGCAAACAACAGCTGTTGGGAGACATGGGATTGTGAAAGGGTCTTTTGAAATAAACTGGCCTAGAAACTTTAAGAATGTCTTAATTTTAAAATGGAATTTAGAAAATGTATTACTTTATAGAAGAGGTTATGCTTTTATTTCCACAGATAATGAAAGGTCATGGGTTGATTTAAAGTTAAAGAAGATCAGATTTGATTGGGGAAAACCCCCCAAGAATCCTGACTACAGATATAAAGATGTATATTTCACCTGCTCAGACATAAAACAAAAAATCATCTTTGCCTGACTTTTGTACAACACGTTATCCATACTTGTATTAATACAGATGTGCATGTGACATTTGAAAGTTTATGTGTTTTAGAGTAAAGAGACCAGACACAAATGAAAATGGGTGGTCTAGGTGATCTAACTTCAGCGTGTCTCTGTTGCAGTTTCCTCAAAGTTCTGCATAGGGAGCATCTTCAGTGCTGCTGGATGAGACGGTCCAGCCTCCCAGACTATTGTAGCCAGGCCATGACCATTTTCCCAATTTTCTCAGTATCCCCCAAACATTCCGGTGCCCCCAGACAACAGGAAGTAATTTAGAGAACACGGCCCCTACATTCGCAAGAGATAGGGTATGTGGCTATTTAGGGTATATAAGCTATTTAGGATTATAAGGAAAGGCTGGTTAGAAGTTAGTCATCTATAAATGAACTTATCACATTAGGTATGTTTTCAAGATTAAACAGATATATTTAAATAGATAAATGGTCTTCAAACACTTCAGATCTACGGAATATGGAATTTAAGTTGTTTAATAAGAGGGCTTTTCATGACAATTAGACATCTGCTCCTGGCAACACCAATTTACATCAGAAAGGATGATGGTCAAAAAACCTCTGTATGGAATTTCTTTTCATTATGGCAAAGCCATTTGAGCAAGAGATTGCTCTTGCCTTGACTACCGACAGTATACTACACAAACTAGACAACTGAGACACAAAGGATAACGATTGTTGGACTTTGCCAAGATAAGATTTATAGACTTTCAAAATTTCTCCTTCCATGAAAAAGTTTGTCAGGCTTTCCTCAGGACACACCGGAAAAACATTCCAGAACTTTGCCAAGACTAGGTAGAAGAGGTCTTCAAAATTCTTGCTTTATAGAGGAGTCTTCCTGATATTCTGGGCCTGTAGGCTGAAGATTGTATGCCGCAACGTTACAGAGGATCTTTGGGTGGCTGTCCAAATAGCCAGGTGTCTCTGTCATTTCTATATTTTTGGAAATGGCTTGCAGTGCACTTTGTTTATCTGGGTAATATTATTCCTTTCTGAGGTCTTTGAAGGGATGGAAGACTAATAGTTATATTTTCCTTAGTTATGAAAGAAGGTAAATTACATACAAAACTTTGGACTCACTAAGGTAGTACAGAAAATGGAGTATTTTCTTTGAAATTGCCAAAAACCAAATGGACAGGATATTGTAAATGTAATTCTTACCTGATTATGTTTTTTTCTTATTGAAAACAGTTTTACTATGTCAGAGTTAAATCAATTTCTTTTTATTTAGACAAAAAGGGAAAGGTTGCAAGATTATTTGATTACACTATGTAAACATGTGTCATTATGATTGGTTTAATAAAAACTGACCAGGAAATAGCTAGGCAGGATTTTTGAGGTAGCAGAATGCTGGGGAGAAGAAAGTTAGAGTTGAGAGTAAATGCCAGGGGGTATAGAACAAGCGGCAGGGGCATTACAAAGTCAAGGTTACTGAGTCACTTAGATGAATGTAGATTAAAAGATATAGATTACTTTGAGTTATAAGAGCTGGTTAGGAATAAGCCTAAGCTATGGGTCAAGCTCTCAAAATTAAAAAATTTGGGGGCTGGCTGGCAGGACAGAAAAATCTACCTACATAAACTTCTTTTCCCAAGGATCAAAGATTATTGAGGAAGTGTGGGTGGGAAGAAAGTAAGAGCCAGAGGTTTAGGGAGTTTGCTGTGAGCTTGTGCCTCCTAACAATGTCAGAAGCTGTGCCCATGAAGTCATATCAACATGACTGCCTAAACGTGAGCTGAACAAGGACAGCTGTAGATATACTTAATTTTTAGAGATACAAGATACGGTTTCATTCAGAAGAAAAGCCTCAGGATATCCCAGAAAAACTTTATTGAAGTGACAGTGTGATGTAGGAGGGTCATCTGTCTATGTGTTATTTTCATTGGTTAATAAAGAAACTGTCTTGGCCTTTTGATAGGCCAGC
>LOEQ01002624.1:0-14513 GCA_001685075.1 Bramus lutescens | reverse complement strand
CTATCTATCTATCTATCTATCTATCTATCTATCTATCTATCTATCTTTATCTAAAATCTCTAGGTCTCTATGTCTCTCTTTAAGTAAAACCTTCAGCAAAGATATTGTGTGTTTGTGTGTGGGAGTGTGGGAGGGAGGGAAGGAGGGAGAGAGGGAGAGAGGGAGAGAGCCTGTTTTTACTTTAAGGGGCATGGATTAATAATAACTATTAAATTAAGTATGCCTCCAAGTATCACCATTCCGCTCCACTTTTAAATAGAACATGGATTTAGGAAATACTTCTAAATCACAATATAGTATTTGTTTGCTAAAACACCATCAATGCTTGCAACACAGTTCAATTGCTTTAAAAGTTTTTGCCAATTCATCAATCCATGGGAGGCCTGCCCTTTTCAGAAGAGAAATGGGGGAGAATGGATGGGGTTGGGCAGAGGAGAGATGGGGAGAGACTGGGATGAGAAGATGGAGGAAGAACTGCTGTCTGGATGTTAAAAAAGAAGTGTGAGCCAAAACTAAGCAGTTGACATAATAGTGTAATGGATGCTAACGGTAACTCTTTTAGTGTGTGTTCTTTTTCTGACAGGGTGCAACCACAAAACAAACCCTCAAATAAGTAGGATGCGTTAAGAGGGCAGTTAAGCAAAAAGTATCTTCAAGGGGTACCCATTTGTCAGCCATTAGCAGGAAGCAAAGAGATGCCAAGAAAATGGGATCTGTCCTAAATTCTTCAGGAGCCTGAAAGCAAAAGTGCTCAAGTAAAAATCTACGAGAACCAAAGAGCACACTCAGCACTGACAGCCGAGTTAGGCAGCTTATCAGGTAACGACGAAAACTCTAGAGTGTATGAATTTACCGAAGGTTTCTAAATTTATTGTGGTGAATAGAAGAGATCCCACTGGCCAAATCCAATCTAATTAGGATAACATTTTCCCTCC
This sequence comes from Bramus lutescens, assembly GCA_001685075.1. NCBI lineage: Eukaryota > Metazoa > Chordata > Mammalia > Rodentia > Cricetidae > Bramus > Bramus lutescens. The sequence goes on along the minus strand of LOEQ01002624.1, from coordinate 13,578 downwards.
TTCACTGCCAGCTTTTGTATGAAAGATTGCGTCTTCTCAAACTCAGTCAATTTCAGAATGTCTGCTGGCTGAGTTTGCCCGGCAGGAGGCTAAAAGATCCATTATGCTGACAGATGCTCAGCCTTCAGATTGGGGGGAATTTAAATGACTTGTATTTTCTCTGAACAGCCATTTAAATTGAATTACTGTGAAAACGAAATCAAACTTTGCTTTTAAAATTCTTACCTCTTAAAAATATCTTTAAATGGCTGTAGATATTAATGATAATTTCTTCTTGTGTTAAAAAGCTGAGTTCTATTTTCTAAGTGTGTATTTAAAGGTTTTTTGGAGGTGGTGGAAATTGTTAATGTATTTCACAACTATGTATTTTGCATAGCTATGACAAATATGCATTTTCAGTTACTGTTATGATCAGATGAAGAGCATAGGCAGCTTATTATATTCAGTTAATTTTTCATGGCGCTATTATTGCTTAGTTACTGATGTTTAGACGATGAGTAGCCAAGATTACTTGCCCAAACTCTTGTTCTTCTACTTCAACGTACAAACAAATAAGCTCCGCCCTCATCGCACACATCAAACAAACACGCACCCGTTAAGCTATTTCCGTATAGCCACAGACGCGATCTCTATACCTGTGCACAATTTCACCTTTTATGACAGCATAGAAAGCTGTGGATATTTTCATAGAGTCTCTAAATAAAATCTTAATTTATTTCTCTATTTATCAGTATGTTCTGAACTCCAAATTGGTTCACCAGGTAAACTGTATAAATGTGAAAAACTCCATTGTCTGAACAGCAGAATATTATCTAATAATTTCCAAGGTAGAATTCTCAAAAGAATGCGTCCTTGGGCTCTTTCTGAAGGCTGTGAGAGCAGAACTACCCTCAAACTCCCATTAGGTCCACGAGGGTAGGATTCCCGTCCAAGCCTCTGTCCTCATGACAGTGTGAGAGGAGCTTTGGGAAAGCCAAGCAATAAGCGACTCACGATCCCTCTGGGGGACTCGATAGATAAGAAAGGTTTTGCTCATATGACAGAATTGAGAGCATGTGAATTAAAGGAGAATAAGGCAATACGGAATTAGATGATCATTTAAAAATTACAAAATAATAACTTATAATAATTTGATATTTTTTTCACTGGAAAGGACAGTTAACAAAAGTCATACTCAAGCAATAGAGTTAAGATTATATAATTTTTACTTTTTATTAAATATCATGTCTATTTAAAAATTTATTTATTAAATTATTACATGATTTCATCTTTTCCTACTTCCAATCTTTCCCATTTCCACCAAATTAATAGCCCTTTTGACTTAATTATTATTGCTACACACACACACACACACACACATATATGTATAAATATATGTAACACCTGCTGAATCCTTCTAGTAGGGTTTGTTTTATACCATATTAAGGTTGGCAACTTGAGACTGGAAAGGCAGTGGGGAGAACATTCCAAGGGAAGAATAATTTTCACGCTTGAGCAGTTTTCTGCTTAAACATCTTCATTCAGGGGCAGAGTCCTGTGGTATTTATTTCCCCTCTCACAGTCAGATTCTAATGGTGGTGTCATTGTTCTGGTCTTATTTAGATACCCATATTGCTGAGATTTCATGGATACAGTTTCCCTACTATATTTAGAAAATTCAATCTTTCACTAGAAGTCTTGGTCCTCTGGCTTTTAATATCTTTTTACCCCTTCTTCTGGGGTGTTCTCTGAGACACAGGCAGATACATCAAGTAGATCTTGATGGCCCATGTTCAGTTTTCCTCATCACTTTGAGCAGTTGTTGCTTCTGTAATGGTTTCCATTTGCTGTGAAAGAAGCTTCTTTGATGGGGTGAGAGCTACATTGATATGTGGGTGTGAGGATAAATATTTAGGACTGGGTTAAGAACTTTTCTGATGTGGGAAAGTGGAAGAAGTAGGTCCTCCTCTAAGGTTCATGGCCTAACCAACCATGGATGGTTGACTAGGTGTCCTGTACCAGGCATGTTTTGCCAACACCACAGTATGAGAGCCCATACTACACCTTTTAGGATTACTGTGATGTTTTATCTGTGTATAAATGGAGAAAATTGAGTAGAGTTGATAAATATATCCATTACTTTATAAGTTCATCAATGATTGCATTGGAAACATCACAATTTTTCTTTTTAGAAATGTCATATTGTTACTTAGTGATGTTACTACTCAGTACTGTGGGTCACTGCACTATTCCTCCAAATTGAAATGTGGCAATCATTGGCCCACACTTTGTTTCTTTCTATTTTTTATCTTTTTTCCTGATACAGTGGAAGTTTGAAAATAAAAGTCCTAAGGCATGCCTTCAAAGGGGATTCTGGAAGCTTTTGCTCTGCCATGTGCTTCTGCTGAGATTTGCTTCATCCCGAGGAATAAACACGTATTGTCATATGTTAATGTCTCAAATATTGTATTATTATGAATAAAAGCTAATTAATATATAAATATAAGTAATTTTGAATATAAACTTATTGATTAAACAATTCTTTTATAGTTTTATTCTTCTTATGATTCCAAAGGATTATTATCTGTTGTTATAAACATTACTGTTTAAAAGTAGTTATGTCTTATTACCTAGTTTATAAACAAATTAGATAGTTTTTACAGTCTTAAAGCTTTTGTGTTAATAAATCAATGTGCCTAAGGTTAGAAGATCATTTAGATACACTTTTGAGGAGGCAAAATTCAATATTGATTCATTATTATATGAGTATATATCTACTTTGAGAAGTATAGTGTGTCCATGGTCTTCACTATAATACCAGTTAAACTTCATTCTTCGGAGAGTACTGACCTGATGGAATTTGAAGTTTCAGTCACTGAAGAACAACTCACAAAATGAAAACAGAAACAAGGATCACTTCAATGTCTCAGCAACTTGACAAAGCAACTTAAAAATTTTTATGCCTTTTTCTCACTGATGGAGCCAGCCTGTCCTTGATTAACTACACATCACAGGTGTAGCACAGACACACCAAAACGTGATGGAATGGGATATAACATTGTTTGATTTTGGGATGGCTCTAATTTATGATGCTAAAACCACCAGAAAAAAAAGGTAAGAAATAGTAGGAACAACAGCCCAGTCATTTGTGTGTGAGAGGGGACTGGAGTTTGAAAGGATTAGGGCACAGTGGGGACTATTGTAGGAATTATTGCTTAAGAGTATAAATTAAATCATTTTTATTAATTGAAATAAATACTGAGAATATTTATAGTAAAACACAGGATTCTGGAATTACATGTTACTTTAAAAAAACACAATAGAAACCAACTAGTGTATTTACCTGAAGAACCACAAGACTGTCTTGTGAAAATGTACGTTTTGTGCTTCCAAAATACTGGATTGGGGATACATACTACAGTTTTTCAATAGTTTATAAAAATTTTTCTGCCGGAAAAATCCATGTTTTATAGAACAATTTTATACCATACTTTCTATATGTGTTAATTTAAAAATCATATAGCTAGACAAAGAAAAGTTGAACAATTGACTTCAAAAGCATTATGGGAGACATATGTATTGTCTGTGCTATCGGTATTTGGAAAGTTCAGTGAAAACTGTCCTATGCTGGATGAATATACGAAAACCATCATTAAGGAAAAGCTGCTAGGCTTGAGCAACTGACTTAAAGAATTTTCTCAGCTTCTCTTGGGCATAGAAGATTACTTTTAAAAGAACTTCAACCACAGAAATATTAGCAGTAAAACCCAAAAAGAATTAAGCAGAGAAAATATGCTTTATCTAAGGGTCTTCCAGGTCACTGGTCTAATACTAAGAAGCAAAGCAATCTGTATTTGTATACACTGAATCAACCAAATTTACTGCATTTAGCTTGTTTCATTTATTTACAATCATACCGACCTTTAAGAAATTGAGTTTTCTTTCAGGATACATAACTATATAAAATGAGCATACTGACAATTAGTCAAAAATTATTATGATAGGTACATATTTATATGATTGAGAGGAAATAGCTTAGCATGCCAACTTGTGTGAGAAAATCAAAGGTTTAGCAACACGACTCTGTACTGACATGTTTTAGAGCATCAATGCTTCTGACTGTGCAAGCTGGAGAGACACCACTCTGAGGTGTGACAGCTTAAAAAAGTAATGAATTCATAAGCGCTCCTGATTAATGGTATGCCCAAGTGAGTATCTTCTTTAAACTGGCTTCTTTTTATGTTTTTATGCCTTTTGGTTTAAATTTTTATAGACACACAGTAGTATATGCTCAAATTTTGCAAACTACCAAACAATTTTTTTTTGTAAAAAGTATTCCCATGTGGTCTATAGTTTAGGAAAATTAACTGGGAAATAACAGCCTTGAGGTGAATACGAGGATAGAGGTCCGTGCCTGTGGCAGAGTAGGAAATGCAAAGGTCCTGTTTTTGTGATTGGCCACATAGTCTCTGCTTTGCTGAGCATCCCTGCAGCCTTGGCTTCAGTCATCAGCACTAAAAACGAATGAAAAAGAGGAAACCAAAAGATCCTGAAAATGACACGCTTTTCTCCTGTGTACTTCTTTAGGGGACACTCCAGAATGTTATTTTTTCTCTTCTGCTCTTATAAACTCAGCATCCCTATTTACATTGAGTTAGGTGATGGTTTTAACTGCTGGCTTCTCTTTTGTCAACATATCAAAGCAATTCCTAAATAATTGAATAAAATATCTATATGTTGGAGAAAAGAATGAAAATACAGATCAACCCCCTTAAGAAATACTAAATTTGTTTATTTAACATATCATCCTCCAGTTCCCAATTTAAGTCACATTTTCATTAAAGCCTTAAATGTAACCTAATAGAAGATATGAATTATGCAGTAAGGAAAGTGATGTGAATATTCCTAGAAGGCCTGCCACTACCTCTTGTTGCTGTAGCCCCATTACTCAACAGGAAGAAGTAGGGTGTTTTCTAGAATTCTGGAATCTGAGAAACACAGAGGTTCCTCTTTCAAAACTGAATTTCTCTAGATATTTTGTGTTTCATTTTTTGAGATTAATAGAATTACATGATTTCCTCTTCCTTTTCTTTTCTACAAACACTCTCATATATTCCTCCTTGCTCTCTTTCAAATTTATGGCATCTGTATTCATTGTAACATGCATATATGTATATACATACATATTCCTAAACAATCTTCCCAGTCTGTATGTATAAGGCTACTTGTATACATGTTTTCAGGACTGACCATTTGGTATCGAATAAACAATTGGTGTCTTCTTTACAAAGAAGACAATTTCTCCCTTTCTCAGTACTCTTTAGTTCTCTAAGTAGAGTTGAGGCCTCCTGGGCTTTCCCCTGCCTATTTCATTTTGTCTGTTGATGTCCTCGTTCAGCTCATGTTTAGGTAGTCATGTTGGTGAGACTTTATGGTTGTAGACTTTGCCATTCCTAGGAGATGCCATCTCACAGCAGACTCCCTGATCCTCTGGTTCCTACAGTCTTTCTGCGCCTCTTCTGCAATATTCTCTGAGCCTTAGCTGTTGATAGTGTTTTATAAAGCTATTCATTGGGAGCCAGGTAGTAGTGGCTGACACCTCTAATCCCAGCACTTAAATCTCTGTGAGTTTGAGGCCAGCTTGGTCTTGGAGGGTGTTTCAGCACAGCCATGGCTGTGCAGAAAAATACTGTTTTGAAGCACAAACAAGCAAAGCAATCAAATGAAAACCAAGCAAACCATAGTCATTGTGACTAGGGTCCACAACTCTGCATTTTGATTGGTTGATGTGGGATTTCCTTCTGTATGCTGTGATTATCATTGATGAATAAAGGAACTGCTTTGGTGCCTATAGCAGAGCTATAGAGGACCAGAGCTAGGTGGGGAAAACTAAACTGAAAGCTGGGAGAAAGGAGGTGGCATCAAGGAGAATCCATGGAGCTGCTGCCGGAGACAGACGTGCTGAAATATTGCTGATAGGCCACGACCTCATGGTGATGCACAGTTTAATGGAGATAGGTTAAACTAAGATGTAAGAGTCAGCCAATAAGAAGATAGAGCTAATGGGCCAAGCAGTGATTTAATTAATACAGTTTCTGTGTGATTATTACAGTTCTGGGCAGTGGGAACCAACAAGCGGCTCTCTCCTCCAACAATTGGTTCTGGTTTCTGATAGTGATCTCCTTCTGTTGCAAAGAGAAGTTTCCCTGATGAGGGGTGAGGACTGCACTTATCTCTGGGTATGAGGACAAATAATTAGACTTTAGTCAGGGTTTATGCTTGTTTAGTAAAGTGATGGCTATAGGTTCTCCTCCAAGAACCATGACTTCTAGCCCTGGGTAGTTGGCAAGGTTTCCTGCACCAGAAATGATTACCCCTTGTTGTAAGTGTCTTAAGTCCAATTAAAAAGCTGTTGGTCACCACTAAACTCTACAAGTCACCAAAAATTGCTTTAAAAAGGAGCAGTGACAATGCATATAATCAATATTTAATTTTTTTGTTTCTAAGTATATTCTTTATTATGATGTTGTCTATACTTCGATCATCTGCTCTTTTTCCTTTGATTTGATTCCTCTATTCTTTCATTGTGTGACATAAAACTACCTCTTCAATGAGAAATTCCCTAGCTTTCTGTTCTTTCAGCCAACTGGACCCTCAGCTCATTGTACTAAACCCTTGTAGCATTTCATTATTATGCTATAAGATTTAATATTGAATTCATTTTATTGAAATTAATCATTTGTTTTGAGTCTATCTCCTGATTTGTCAGTTGGCTTAATAAGCTGCCTAAAGAATGTGATGAATTCGATTAAAACAATTAATAATAATTTTGAGTTTATTGTATCTATGCTATCTCTAAAAGTTTTAGAATAGAGAACAGTATTTATGGTCATATTATGAAAACTTTTAATATGAAAATCAAAGGAAAATTACTCTAACACAGTATTCTTCACAAGTCTTATGGTAACTATATTTGCACCAAATACTTTGATATTAATTATGTATTTTCATATTTAGTGATTCTTTAAGTGATAGTTTTCTAGGTCTTTATCATAATTTTAGGAAATCTTTTATTGAAGTTTCCAAACACAAACAGTAACAGAAACATAATATCTAAAGGTAGTGTTTCTTAAAGAATCCCCTTTTCCGTTGGAGCCACAGTGATGTCTCCAAGAGATTTCTCCTCATCTAAACGAACTGAAACAGTCCGTGAAGACTGACTAGTGGGATACAATGCTGTTCTTACAATGAAACTCTGAAGTGGGCATGGTGATGGTCTTCTGAGTAGCTGCCTCACCTCTCTCCTTCCCTTCCTTCCCCTGCACTTCCTAGCTATTCTCCTTTAAACCTCTCCCCGGAGTTGATAGCTCTTTATTCTTGATCATATTTGATATGTGTGTGCGTGTGTGTGTGTGTGTGTGTGTGTGTGTGTGTGTGTGTGTGTGTGTGATTCAATGATGATCATCCTTCATTGGGCAATCAATAAGAAGGCTCATTCCTGGAGAGACTAACTCTCCGGGGAGGGGAGGGGGATCAGTCTGTACATTAATTGCAGGGTATCGAAAGATTACGAAGTTTCTAAACAGCAATTAAGAAAAGAAAAGGTTTATTCATCCGGAGCATCTAAGAGATAGCTGAATACAAGCAGCAGCAACAACCATATAAACCCATAGGCAAAACATTTGGGTGTCACTGAGTGATTTTAAATTCTTGAAAGATAATCCACACTGATAATTTTAAATCAGAATTGCTTCCAAATTTAGTACAATATCACACACATTTTCACCTACACAGTGGATTATCTTAATAATAATATGTGTTTTAAATGCTAACCATGTGCTTAAAATTTTTAAGAAAAAAGGCCAAACAAACAAATTTCCATAACGAATCTGTTGCTTTCTTCAGCTGGGATGATGTCCTTCTTTATTGATGAGAATACCGTAAAATAAATGCCAGGCTCTTTTGGATGTCTTATTTCTGTTCAAACCCATTTGCGTTTTCGAGGACTGGAGTACATTGTGTTGCTTGCCTGCTTCACTGTAGCATCCCATTTCTCCACCTGCCATTTGCACGAAATGCAGAAATTAAGCGCACTAGCAACGTACCTGCCGCTGACAGCTGTGCTTATCTGTGCAGCATTTACAGTGACAGCTGCACCGTCGCTGCTCCATCCACTCTTCAATTAATGCATTCCGGAAGCCGTACAATTCCCAGAGCACAAATCACTGAGAATTTTAACTTTTACCTGTCTTTTCATGGCCTAAAATTCATCCTGCGCTCCTCACACACTTTGAATATCTGCATAAATTTCCATAAGACACCCGTGAGGGGTTGTCTTCCTGCCATTTTCCCCGAGGGGCTGAATATGAATGGTTTTTCCTTATTAAAATTATCTCTAAGTGTTTGTTAAAATATGTTTTTAATCTCGAATAAATTAATCTCGGTGCCTAGCAATATCCCGAACACTAGATGGACTTAAAGTTCCAGCGATTATTAGCACTGCTGCTCTGCTTGTTCCCTGACAGCACCATGATTTCCATGGAGGTAAATTTAGTTAGCATAGAGCTGTACAGTAAATACCTATTAACTCTGTGAAAATAAACTCATGCCACTTTAGAGTAATTTGTGCAAAACTATTTTTCTAATACACATTACACTTTTTACCTTTCTAATAGAATACGAAATTGACCAATAATGACATGCTATGACTTCTGTTTCATATTTTTCTGTGCTTAAAAGAACAATTAATATTTTCAACTTGAAGAAAGTGTTTCAACCTGCATTATTTCATTTTAATTTGTATCATCATTGCAATATGTTATATTCCTAAAAAATACCCTAATAAAGTTAATTGCTGGCACCACATTTTTGGTTCTATTCTATTTATTTGTTACATTGGCCTTCATCGCCACTGTTTCTGCTGTGTCATTGACCTTGATTCTGTAAACATCCTCCAGGCCTCCTCCTACACCCATGGCATTTCTACATCTGACTGCCCATCTGGATAATGTTTCTGATACCTGCTTTACTCTTGTAAATATTTCCATCCAAAAACATAGACTCTCATTGGCTGTGTCAGAGCACTTCAATGGGATCCTTCTCTTTCTCACGGACTTCCGATGCACAGCTTAGCTTTAGTAAAAGCTTCGCTGCCATCAGCTAATTCACACTTCCCAGAAAACCCTTCACCCAGTTCACACAATCTGGACAAAGAGAATAAGGAAACCTCTACCGCCACATGGAAACTCTCAGAAGAAGCCGCATGGCCCAAACACTAGCTGGCAGTGAACTTATATTCTTTCCTAGTAACACTCACACATATTTATGTCAGTCACCCTCAAGAAAGCAAGCTGAAGAGTAGGGTATAAAGCAATGCTTAAGTTAAGAGAAGGAGAAAGTTGAAATGTATCTAAAAAGGAAAAATGATGCCCATGTAAGAGATATCTTGATAGAGGGAGCCATTATGAGGTTAGGAAGAAACCTGGTGTTAGAGACATTTTTCAGGAACCCACAGGGATGACTTCAGCTACGACTCCTAGTAATAGTGGAGAGGATATCAGAAAGGGCCTCCCCTTTAATCAGATAAGTGACTACCCTAATTTTCATCATAGAACCTAAGTCCAGTAACTGATGGAAGCAAATGCAGTGACCCACAGCCAAGTACTGGGCTGAACTCCTGGAGTTCAGCTGAAGAGAGGAACGAGGGATCGCATGAACAGTGTGGGTCAAGAACATGATAGGGAAAACCACAGAGACAGCTGACCCTAGCTAGTGGGAGCCCATGGACTACTTACTGATGGTCAGCTGGGGAACCTGCAAGGTAGTGAACTTGACCGTCTGAATGTAGCCGATGTGACAGTTATGTGGCTTGATGTTTTGGGGGTGGACTGTCAGTGGCACACGGACCTATTCCAGGTGCGTGGACTGACGTTTTCTAGCCTGTTCCCTATGCCAGGATGCTTTGCTCAGCCTTGGGGGGGGTGGCTTAATCCTGCCCAGAGTTGGTATGCCAGACCTTGTAGACTCCTTATGGAAGTCCTTACCTCTCTGACGAGTGGATGAATGATGGACACTGGGACAAGGGGAGGGAGGAGAAATTGGGGTTGGTCTGGGGAAAAAATCAAATTTTTTAATAAAAAAGGGAAGAAAAATGGTAGTCTGTGAAGATATAGTTATGTTTATCCTCACAAATTTTTAAATCTCCATAATAGATACATATCATCATAGCCTATCATATTAACATCAAGTAATTAAATATATACATGTTTATATACTACCTGTATAATTATTTGTGACAAAGTTCTCTTATTTTTTATTGAATCATATTTCATTAATCTTTATGATATATATGGATATATGATACTTTTCTGATATCTGAATAAATAATATTTTATGTTTGTTTCAGCAATTTTTGAGTTTTACATTAATTTTGGAAATATATCTTTATATTAAAGTTAATTTGAATTTTCTTGTTTCTGTGGCAAAGATTAAATTCTGTACCTGACTTTTGTAAGCAGGTGCTCTCCAATGAGTCATATATACCCTCTGCTTTTGACTTTTCTTGTGAGAACAAAATTACCTTTGTTTTTTTCCTCTCTTCCATTTCCTAGCACCTTTAATTTTTCTGATTAGTATATAAAAGCTAATTAAAATGAAAACAAGGAAATACTATGTATGTATTAAATAATCAGTCAGTATAAATGATATAAACAGAGTATCTCATTGTATAATTGCCAATATGTGAGTAGATATATTATGGTTACATAAAACAAAGGCAAGGAAAGGGAAGATGACTGGAGGGTTGGTCTTATCAGATTGAAAGAGAATATAACTATTACACAGCGAAATTTAAAAAAAATTATTAGTAGGCTGTGGTTCGAAATTATCATGTATTCCTTCATGTACAAGTTTGGGGTTTTAAATAAAATTATGCAGCATAGCCTTGGTTATATGATTTCTTTTACTCTACATTGTGCTAATATTGAGAGAGCAATGAAATATTAAAAGTAATTGCAAGAAGAAGAGAGGATATGATTGGAGAATAAGTGGAATTAAATCCACAACAAGTTGATTTAAGATTGGATTGGATGGCTGTCAAGACTTTTATAACGTTGAGCTATGATAGATGCTTGCTTCTATAGGTTTTATCCCAGTACAAGACTGACTTAGAAGCAGCCTGTAACAGGGTGACAGAGAGTGAACGTGTTTCACTCTATTCTTAAATTGCATTAAGGTGGTAATAAACACTGGACAGCCAGGTTTGGTCTCAAATAAGTATTCGCATATGCATATGTTTTCAAACGTAAATTCTTTACCTGTAGTAGCACCAAAAAAATTAGCTTAACTGTGTAGAGGGATAGAAGAGTATGGAAGAATAGACAATAACAACAAATGATTATTTCTATCATAAGAGAAAGAGCTTAAGGATGATTTCTTACGTCAGCAAACATTAACTACACTAAGATGAAATCTGTAGGTGCTTGAAGTTTATAGATGTAATTCTATGAGGCTTGATTAATAAGGTATCACCAAATCCTTTCCTTAGAAGTTAAAAAAAGCTTTCACCTGGGTCTTCGGTGTTTTGGCTATAGTGTACACAGATTATTTGCAATGATTCAGACTCAGGGTAGAAGACCTGAAAAAAAGACGATATTAAATATTAATACCTTAGCCACTTGTCCACAACAAGGAAGACAGATTGAGCAAGTGTCCTTGTGGTAGGATGAAGTATCCTTTGGGTATATGCACAAGAGTGGTATAGCTGGATCTTTGGGTAAGTCAGTTTACAATTTTCTGAAGAACTGCCATACTGATTTCCATGGTGGCCATACAAATTTGCACTCCCACCAACAACGAAGTAGTCTTCCCCTTATTCCACATCCTCACCATCATGAACTTTCACTCATGTTTTGATCTTAGTCATTCTGACATGTCTAAGATGGAATCTCAAAGCAGCTCTGATTTCTATTTCTCTGATGGCTAAAGAAGTTAAATATCTTTAAAGAGTTTCTTAGCCATTCTAGCTTTCTCTATTGAGATTTTTTTTGTTTAGATCTGTACCCAATTTTTAAATTTGATTAATTGGTATTTTGATATCTAATTTCTCTTCGATGGTAGAAATCTTTTTCTACTCTCTAGACCGCCACTCTGTCCAGATGATGGTGTCTTTTGCCTTACAAATATTTTCAGTCTCATGAGGTCCCATTTATTAATTGTTGGTTTTAGTGTCTATGCTGACAATATTTTGATCAGAAAATGTTCTACTGCATCAAATGTGTTCAAGGCTATTCCTTAGTTTCTCTTTTTATCAGGTTTAGTGTATCAGGTTTTATTTTGAGATTTTTGACCCATTTGGAGTATTGTTTTATACAGATTAGTAAGTATGGAATTTTTTCTACTCTTTAACATGCTGACATCCAATGTGACCAGCACTATATATATATTGCGATGCTGTCTTTTTTCCTCAGGTTATATTTCTGCCTTTTTTATTAAAAATCAGATGTCCATAAGTATGCAGATTTATGCTTGAGTCTTTAATTCTACTCCATAGATGAATGTTCCTGTTTTTATGTCAATACCATGTTGTTTTTATTACAATAGCTTTGCAGTTCAGCTTGAAATTGGGAATAGTGGGACAGCCAGATGTTCCTTTATTTTTCAAGATTGTTTTAGCTATCCTTGTTTTTTTTGTGTGTGCTTCCATATGAAGCAGAAACATTTTCTTTCAAGATCTGTGAAGAATTATGTAGAATTTTTATGGGGATTGCATTAAATCTGTAGAGTGCTTTTGGTAGAATGGTCAAAGAAAATCCAATATCATTTCATGATAAAAGTTCTGAAGAGATTAAGAGTACACAATACACACCTAGACATAAAAAAGACAGTTTACAGAAAGTTCATAACTAACATCAACTTAAATGGAGAAAAACTAAAAACAATTTCACCCAAATCAGGAACAAGACAAGGTGGTCCACTCTCTCCATATCTACTACTTGAAGTCTTAGATAGAGCATTAGGAGGCCTGAAGGAGATCAAGGGGAATACAAATAAAAAGGAATAAATCAAGGCACATTCATTTGCAGATGAAATGATTGTATACATAAGTGACCCTAAAAGTTCTACTGGGGGAACTCCTACTCTAGAAAATACTTTCGGCATAGGAGCTAGATCCAAAAAAAAAAATCACAAAAATCAGTATCCTTCCTATATACAAATGCCAAATGGACTAACACCTTTCGCAATAGCTTCAAATAATATATAATATCATGGGGCAACTCTAATCAAGGAAGTGAAAATTTTGTATAATAGAAACTTCAAGTCTTTGAAGAAAAAAAATGAAGAAGATGTAAGAAGATATAAGAAGAGAAGAAAGATCTCCTGTATGCAGATTGGTTGAATTTTAAGAAAATAAAAATTATTAATGTTTGGGTGGTGTTGGTGTATACCTTTAATCCCAGCATTGGGGATGGGGGTGGACAGAGGCAGGTGGATCTCTGTGAGATCAAGGCCAGCCTGGTCTACAGAGCCAGTTCCAGGACAGGCTCCAAAACCTACACAGAGAAACCCTGTCTCAAACAAACAAACAAACAAACAAACAAA
>LOEQ01002623.1:153816-164634 GCA_001685075.1 Bramus lutescens | reverse complement strand
TGTGCTGGCTGTGTGGGAGCCTAGTGTGTTTGGATGCTCACCTTCCTAGACCTTTGTGGAGGGGGAGGACCTTGGACTTCCCACAGGGCAGGGAAAAAAATTTTTTAAAAATTTAAAAAAAGAAAAGACTGAAATAAAAAAACAAGGGCAAACTAATTTTGGTGGTTTCTTGACAGACTCTCTTACCTTAAACACATTGAACTAAATTAAAATATTTGAATGAAATACTCAAAACATCTTCATGGTCATATCATAATGAACACAAAGTTATTGCTATCAGACCAGAATGTGAGTAAAGGTTGGACCTCAGCTCTAGGCCTAGTTGAGAAGTTACTGTTCTACTGAACTATGAGAATGCTTATTGAACCTGGAGAAATCACCATTCCAGTTTCCATGCCCTGCTGAGTTGTGTGTGACAGAAGATTAAGCACAGAGTCATCCAAGGTGGAGTATCTAATGCTGCTTCTATAATTACAGTTCCTTGTAGGGTTAAAAGAATAATTAATATTGCAATCCATCAATCCATACTGCTAACTAGTTGTCTTTGGAGAGGAATAGATGAAGCTCCTGTTCTGAAGTCTGGTAACTGGCCAAGAGAATAAGAAACAATTAATATTTTTGATAGCTTAGCGTGCATGTTGCCTTTTCAAAGGTAACTATGACAAGAGCTGCGTATGGCTAGATAGAGAGGAAAGTGGAATGATAAATCAAATCCATCCAAAGTCATTATGAGAGAAGCACGGAACAAGCGACACAAATGGAAAGAATATAGCTCAGTCAGGCAATAGAAAGCATAGAATAATACAGGGTATAGAAATCCAAATAGATTGTGAGGTACATGAAATATAAGTGGACTAAAAGCTTCAGCTAACAAGAAAGATGTTCAGAGTAGATTAGTAAAAAAAAAAAGGCCATCTCAGTGTTGTTTGTAGCAGAGCCATCAAAAAGATAAAGGTTAAAGTAAAAATGTAGACATAATGTATGCCATGAACATGCTAAAGAAATGAAATATAATTTTGCCAAGTTAGTGACTATTAAAATATTGTTAAAGATGATTACTGCATAATAACTATAATCTTAGAAATGCTTCAAATTAGTATTCACTGATGCCATAGTCTCCAAAATGTGCAAGCAAATAGTCTACAAAAAAGGAGTAGAAAAGCTCAACCATAGTAGAATTTCTTTTTTAAAAAAATGCCCCTCGATAATTCAGAGAACAGGCAAAAAGAAGAATACCAATTTTTTAAATGATATGTTACACAAAATTACAAAAAGAGAAAGACCTTGATTCCTAACAACTACAAATGCATATTTTTCCAAACACAGATGATAGAACATTTTATAAGATTCATCCTTTAACAATTTTCAGTCTTCAGAACTACATAGTCCAGTTTCCTTTACAAAAGTATGACCAAACTAAAAATAGAGAACAAAATAAGTGTTAAAAATTATATGGAATCAATAGGTTTTATTTAGGGATATACATGAACATATAAATACATATATGCACTCAATAACAATTGACGAAATAAGGAGAGTGAGGGGAAGTATATAGGAGTATTTGGAGGGAGGAAAGGGAAGGGAGAAACATTGTAATTAAATTACAGTCTCAAAAATAAAAACCCTCACATATTGGAAATAAATAAG
Source organism: Bramus lutescens (assembly GCA_001685075.1). Taxonomy (NCBI): domain Eukaryota; kingdom Metazoa; phylum Chordata; class Mammalia; order Rodentia; family Cricetidae; genus Bramus; species Bramus lutescens. The sequence continues at coordinate 162,987 of LOEQ01002623.1, read as the reverse complement.
ACATTTATTTTCAAATTTTATGAAGTTCCATCTTCTTCAGGAATATTTCATGAAGTAAATTTTTTATAATAACTATTTTATATTTATGTGTATTTTAATCTCAAACAAAACATGGTTTTCCTGTTGTGAGGCACTGTATTACCCATTTACTACGTATGTATGAACTTGGGCAAATTATTAAGTCATTCTAACAGTCAAACTCCATGGCATGTAAGATGGGACTGGTACCTCTCTTAGAGCACTGCTCTCCATACGTGATAATTTGTGCCATTGTTTGGCATGGTGCTAATATGTGCCAAATAACAGTGGTGATGATGTGAACGTGAATTTCCTAATTTCTCCATCTTCTTCCTTCTTTGCTTAGACGTATAGGAGTGGTGATGGGTACACAATATTCCAGGTGTGGTGACTTATGCCTGTCATCCCAGCATTCTGGTGGTAGAAGCAGGAAGCTCATGAGTACCACCAGTTCAGGCTATGTGGTGAGTCTATCTCTCACCATGAAGCAAAGAAAAGAAGGAAAGAAAGGGAGGCTAAGAGGAAAGATGAAAAAGAAGTATGTAAGTACCTAATAAGAGACTAGGTAAAAAGCCCAAATATTACCATCTCTTAGAAATTCACCAGAACCCAGTCCAGTTATTGGGCTCAGAATGTAGAACCTCTTGAACACTGGTGCCACGGTCTGTCACCTTGAATGCTGCAAACTTACCCTGTTGGTTTATTGACATTGGTGTGACTTCCCAGACATGAGCCTCCTTTGAATTTAGAGTCAACAGGAGGGAACTCAATGAAGTTTACCAACTTGGTTTCCACACAACATCAGAGAAGCTGAGATGAAAGAGAACAGGTGAGCGGCAGCAGCCATGGTAGCAGCGGGAAGAAAGAGGCAGCAGCAATTGGCACTGGGTGAGTTAGGATGGCCATCTCCAGCTCTGTAATAACCTTGGTGCTAAGACTTCATTAAAATACCCATTGCCAGGGTAGGCTGAGTGGTTAAATGGGCACTTAGCAGTTTCCTAGCTGACTTAAGTCATGTTCAATGTGTGCTTGGTGCAGGCTAAGCTGATGTCAGGAGTGGAGCTAGTGACTTTATACTAATTTGAGTCTGTCCCATGGGTCATAAAAGAACTTCAACTGCCACAAAGGAATGGCAGCAATAAGACAATCACAATGTCATGTGTGATATTAATGGAACTGAGGAGAAGTGTTTCTAAGACAAAGCTATCCCGGACTTTTTCTTGGTAATGAGACTGCGGTATCCATTAGATACCATTTATGTTTCTTTGCTGTGTTTATTGTGTGTGATTGTTTCCTTGGATTATTCATGAGCATGGCATCTTCAAACATAAAGAGAAAATGGATACTTTTTCTTCTAATCCCAGTTTATCTGCCAGTTAGAATTCAAGCGAGATCCCTTATCCAACTCTATCGTATTCAGCACTATTGCCAACCTTGCAGAGAGCGCTAGGGAGGGTCGCTTCCCTGTAAGCAAGTAGAATAAGCAAAGGCCTAGGTCCTGACCTAGACCCTTGGCAAAAGTAAAGCTGGCTTTATGGTGTTCCAGATGTACTGATCCTTATAGCTAAGAATAGGTGTTGTCAAATGAGCTGAATTTGACTTTGAATGCTACCACTAAGTAGTTATTTGACCTTCGCTAAACATAACTTCCCTGAAGAAACAAAACACAATGAACTCTACAAAGGACATTGTGATTCATGTATGGGGCTTACTACAGTACCTAGAACTAATTGATAAATATTAGTCTATAGTATTATTATCAATAGGGCCATTGCTGTTTTTGAGGGCAGTAGCTATGGCCAAAAGCAGGCTGTCTCATGCTACATATCATTAGGATTACCATGTAGCTACACAACAAAGTTGGCCTTGGAGCTTCATAGGCTGTAAGAGATAGAGAACATTTGCAATTTTAAATGCTTTTCTTTTCTACATAGCCTTACTCATCAGTTTTCAAAAGGCAGGTTTAATTTAGTTAGGCCTAACAGCTCCTGCTAAGTATAGGTGAACCAGCATCCAGAGTGTTTCAGGATTGCTGTGGGGTGATACCCTGTTACTGTGGTCCTGTGAAAGTGAACACAGAAATCTACAGCAGACTCTGACCTGGGCCCCTTCTGTGTTCCTCCTCTTGGTGTTGATCCTGCTAGAGTCCCAAGATAGGGTTAGGCATGGAAGAATTTCACTGAAGGGAAGCAACGTGAGAGAAAATAAGTCTAGAACCAGACATTGGGAATGGTCTCGGGCTGTCATGGAAGCCTAAGTTAGTCTAGGAGGGAATTCAAACTTGACAGAGGAACTCTGAACATAGCAGCTGGGGCCTCTGTGGTCCATTCTGTGCTTCACAGTTGGAGATCTGTGTACACTACCACGGTCACCACAGATATCGACACAGAAAGATGTGCAAAAGACAAAAATAGTGACAAAAATAACAGTTATATTCGTTGCTTTTCAGTTGTAGTGACAAAATGCCATGACCACAAGAACCTGAAGGAAGGAAGTTTGCTTGCACTCCTTCCGAGGAACAGGAGTTAACAGCAGAGGAGGCAGGAGAGCAGGAGGCTTGAGCAGGAAGCTGACAGAATAAACAGAATAATGGGCTACACATCCTCACGGCCTGCCCCTTCCTCCAGGAAGGCGGCACCTTCTGAAGGCTCTCTAACCCCTTCAAATAACACCACCAAGTGGGGACCAGTTAAAGTTTCTCACTTAAACCATGGCCACATCGTACCATTTTCAGTGTTCTAGTCTTCCAGGTGTTTATTTACTTCATTTCTATTTTACTTTTTGGTGCTTAGATTAAACCTAAGATTTCACATGTATGAGGCAAGTGCTCTACCTCTGAGCTACATTTCAAGTCCTCTTCATACATTTCGTTTTGAGGCAGGGTCTCATAAATTTGCAGAGTCTGGCCTTGAACTCACTCTAGTACAGGCAGGCCTTGGACCAGTTGTTCTCCTGTCTTCGACACCCACATGGCTGGGACTGCAGTCCTGAACCACTTTACCTAGGCTCCAGCCAAGTTTTAATAGCATCCTTTTTCAAAGCCGGCTTGATGCAGTATCTACAAGGCCCTAGCACAAACACACCAGGTTCCTGGGGGCATTTCACCCTCTTCCGTCTCACCAGATCTGTGGTTATACAATCAGAAGATTTTGACAACTACGAAAATTAGGTTATATTCCAATTTAATGGCATGAAAAAGTATCCAAGCTGTGTTTTTAATTGAAGAAAATCAAATTTATTTTAAGCCCTGTATTTATAGTATAATTTTCATTTTGTAAAGAAACTTGCATTGCATGGGGAAAATGCAGAAGGATAAATAGAGAAATATTAACAATGGATATATAAACTTTCTATGCTTTTCTATTTTTCAAATGTATTACTTCTGAGATATTATTCTCAATCCTTTGGAGGTATTTTCTGTTTCCAAACTGCAAGCCAAAGACTGAAGCATGCCCATCACTGGCTTGGCCTCTCTGAGAAACAATGAAGTGATGAAGTGGCCTCTCAAGACAGGGTACTGTTTAAGACTTGGGACTTGGAAGTGCAGCGCTTGCCTCACATCTGCACGGCCCTGGGCTACTTCCCCCCACTGCTCTCCCCAAATAAATAAGACCACGAACACTATTTAAACTACCTTATTGGTGGCTTTTCTCCTCTTTTTCCTTGAGTTTTTTGAGGTGCCGAAGGTTAAAATAAAACCAGGGCCTAGTGTACTATAGGCAAGCTTTATCCCGTAGAACCCCCACTCCCAGTCTGAGCTTTTAGTCTCTCACCTGGCTTCTGACCATTGAGAATGAAATTACTGCCTCCCTGATAAGGTCTCCATAGTTCTCTGGCATTTGGATCCCTTACCTGACTTAATTGGGAGTGGCCACTGATTGTTCCCTTTTGGATTCAGTAGTAGCAACAAGGTTATTAATACATTATATCTACTTTCCCTGTTTCCCAAAGACAGCAATAATAGCTAATATTTTTGTTTCATTTGTTTTTTGAGACAGGATTTTCCTATGTAGCTCTGGCTGTCTTGGAACTCACTTGGTAGCCAAGACTGGATTCAGACTCAGAGAACCACCTGCCTCTGCCTCCAGAGTGTTGGGACTGAAGGCATGTGCCACCACAGAAGACTCTCAGTACCGCTGGTGGGCATCTGGAGTGGTAAGGATAAAGTGAATAAGCGAGATGCAAGTCACACAAGCCTTTGAATGTTATGCTTGGGAATTTAGACTTTCTCCTAAAGTATTTGGGAAGAATGGAAGTATTTGTGTTGATGAAAAGGCATGGTTGGTTCTGTACTGTTGAACAGTCCATTTGACAGCAGCATAGATATTGAATTTGATCAAAATTGGATGTAAGAAGGGCCTGGAGAGATGGTTCAGTGGGTAAGAGTACTTGTTGCTCTTCCAGAGGACATGGGTTCGATTCCCAGCACTTTCATTGCAGCCCAAAAGCACCCGTCACTCTAGTTGTGGGGGATTTGACACCTTTCACTGACCTCTGAGGGAGCAAGTGCACACACTGAGGCAGGCACACATAAAATCATTCAAAAATAAATAAAATAAGAAAGAAAATTCATTGTGGGAGGCCAGTTCAAGGTAATCAAAGCCACTTGATAAACCTGAGGAGAATGAGCACAACCTATTTAAGCATCTGCATTGATGAATGAGTCACCTAGAGAAACTGCAGTAAGTCTGAATTATTGCTTTCTAGAAACTTCACAATGTCACCGTTGTCTCTCATCTTTCTTCTACCTATTCACTCCTTTTCTTGGGATAATTATAGATTCCAAAAACAGAGAGTAGGCTTGTAGGCCTTGGATCTTGCACATTCCTCTAGCCTCATTTCCCACCACCATCCCAGAAGCCCACCAGCAGCTCTGGATAGCTTTCAGTTCTCCAAACTCATTGTAGCTTTTTGCATCCTTAGCAGGGGTCTTGCAAACACAATGCATTTATACTTTGAGGTCATCATGCATGGTCATTGTTATGGCTCTAATAAACTTTTTGATCATTGTTTTCTTATCTGTGAAATGGGTATGATGCCATAGGTAGCGGAGGGTCCAGAGATGGATAAATATCAATCACTTTTGGAAACAATGCTGTAGCAAGAAGGGGAAAAGTCTTCATTTGTTTTAGAGCAAAGAGAGAAGAGGGGAATTGTAGGGCCCATGGGTCGACCCCTGCTCCCGGGGGTTCATTCTGAGGACAGTTTCTGGCCAGCCAGCATTTTCTGTTTGTTCCTGTGCTCCCTCTGCCCTGCCTGGTGATTAGCTATAGGGCATTGTTGACTCCACCTTRGRCGTGGTAATTTCCCACCTGCCTGGGGGGTATTCCATTGTGCAGCAGCTAGGTATTTAAGGTTTTTCCTATGTTTGAATAAACGGCATTTGGCTGATCTCCTTGACCCAGGTCTCTTGTGTGTTCTTTCAATCTCCAGGCCCTTGCCTGGCTCCTACAGTACCGGTACTGTGGTGCGCAAAGAGAGTAACACAGGCTTAGGTGTTAGAGGGAGTGGTGTCAGTGAGCAACAACATTACTAGTTACACCAATGCGGCCATGTGTCCTGTGTCCTGTCGAGCCAGGGAACTAGGAATACCTCTCTACTTTATGCAAATTACTAAGATTCTTGCCTTTAGTAATAGAGATAAGAGCTTTCCTATGTAACATGAGGGCTTACTTGTTGGGATTTCTGTCTTGCCCAGTTCCCACAGCTGGCAAGTCCCAAAGAAAATCACACAGAGGTCTCCATAAGATTATAAACTGATTGGCCCACTAGCTCAGGCTTCTTGCTAACTCTTATAACTTATATCAACCCATTATTTTTAACTACGTTAGCCACATGGCTCAGTACCTTTCTCAGTGGGGCAGGTCACATCCTGCTTCTTTGGTGATCTGGGCAGAACTGGGGAGAAATGGGCTTCCTCCTTCCCAGCATTCTCCTGTTCTCATTGCTCTCCTTCTACTTCCTGTCTGGTTTTTCTGCCTATACTTCCTGCCTGGCTATCAGTCAATCAGCATTTATTTAAAATATAATTGACAGAATACAGACAATTCTCCCACACTATTCCTAGGGGAACTATCTGTTCTGGCTAGTCACCCATCAGCACTTTGATTCTTCACTAGCTATTTAATACTCAAAACGTACAAGCTACAGTGAGAAGCATAGAAAGCTCACTAAGCAGAGAATCACTATCAACTGTGATACTAACTTGCTAGGTGATCTTAAGCAGAGCTCTTACTTCTTTTCTCTGGGCTTTGATGTTTTGTTCACTGATGAGACACCAAAACATTGGTATTAAGAATATAGGCCCCATTGGCAGAGTACTTGGGTTCAAATATCACACCAATGTTTACTAACTATATAAACCTGGGGAAATTAATTGAACTCACTGGGTCTGAGTTTCTCCATTTGTCAAGTCAGGATGACATCTACTGAGTATGTATGAAGATTAAATGATTTCAGATATGTAAATGCCTTAGTAAGTATTGTATAGACATTTGCTAGGATTGTTAGTATCCAGCCAAGGGAACCTGGACCAAATGTTCCCAGGCATTCCCCACTTTCTAATACAAGTTTCTTCCTGATCGGAGCAAGATCCTCATTATAGCCATTGATGCATCCTCTTAACCGTAGTCTTTAGCTCTATGATTTTCACTTAGGCTGTCTACACCCTGCCTGTCTCCTTGTACCCCACCTTCTTAAAATAAACTTATAACCTCAGTTATTTTTGCTAAATTTTTCAATATCTCTCTAAGTTTGTAATAAATACAGCTGACCTGCAACCAGTTATCCACATCCATGTTTTTCAGTATTCTACCACCTTTCCTAAATGTGCAAATTTCTAGACTTTTCCTCAGACTCCCTAGACTTTTTGTAAATCATAACTTCCTTGGGTTTTAAGCCTGCTAATTACAGGAAGATAGAGGAAAAGAGTTTTTAACGTAAGGATGTGAGATTGCACTAAATATGGCAACTATTTTATCCTGTGAACCCCAAAGCAAAAGGAAGCAGATTTAGAAATGTAGTATACATCACCTCCTAGATACAGACAAAATGTGAACCAGGGAAGTTAAGGACAGAGAGCAAGTAAGTGATGCAGGGCAGAGGGGCCTCTGGCAAGGAGTTCCTTATAAATGAACACATCAGGGGAGCTACTGGAGAAGGCTGCAATGCCATTTGCAAATACTACTGCAGGTCAGAATCTGATGGCGATGTGTGAGTAGCAATCTCGAGGCTTGTTGTAAAACAGTACACTGGGCTACAAACAGCCAAATGCGTCTTAGGAATATGTTTAAGGCGACTGCTCAACAAAAAAAGGTGAGTGATCACTTGAAATGAGGAACATTCATCATGGCATGTTTTTATTTGAGTTTTCTTTTCCTGTGAGGGTCCATAGCTAAGGGTTGGGTGTGCATGGGACCTCAATGGAATGCTGCCGTGGTACAGGAACATACAGGAGACTCCAAAATGGAGAGCGTTAAGAACAAGTCACTTAGGGGTGAAAGGGTTTTGAGCAAGCCAAAAGCCAGGAGAGAAAGCCCACAGGTGGTCAATAGGGAAAGATGGGACAATTTTATGGGTTTGGAAACAGATTCTGTCATTAGTAGTCCTTCAGAAGAAAGAAGAAGAGAGGATAGTTAGCAAAACATGGAGTTGGCTCGGCTGCAATTTCCCTGGAGTACGGGAAAGCAACTTGAAATGCTTTTCCAAATGTCCAAATCTAGCCAGAGCATGGAGCTCTAACAACAAGCACTAAAAAAGTACATAACAGCAAATATACGTGATTTGGAAAGCCCTAAAATGAGAAAGGACCTGAAAAGCCAAACCATCTTCAATCCGTGAAGGCAACAAAGGAGGCTGATGGAAAGGGAAAACAGAATTTTCTCGTTACTTTTCTTGCTGCTCATCCCAGCCTTTGACATGATTCCTTGGAGAGTGACTGCCAGCTGCCAGCTGCTAGCTGCCAGCCAAAAAAAAAAATCTTCTAATGAAAGTGAATTCACTTTCATTTGCCTGAAAAGAACAAACTTTAGGGACATCAGGAGCACATAGCTGTAAATTTCTACCTCATGTAGGTCTTAGCTTTGTGCATTTGTAATTAAGGATTATTTAGGAACATTTGAAGCTTTGAGAAGAGAAATTATAACTTTTGCTTTAATAAACCTAATATTATCTTTCACGTGAATTTGGTTCTTAAGTTTTGTAATACATTAACACCTGATCATTATTAAAATATGGAAAAGAGAAAATAAAGAGAAGCATTACTGTCTAGGGAAACAAAGGGGACTAACAGGAGAGGTGGGGAGAGGGGAGGGTAAGGAGATGTGGGGGAACATACACTGTGTACTTGTACGAGAATGTCTTTCTATTACAAAACCTCAGTCAGTGAATATGCACAATGAAAATTAAAAAGAAAAAGAAAAGAATCAACTCTGAAAGAGGGCTAGAAAGCGAAAGGCAGTCGTGGTCCTCCTCCACATTGACAATCCACACACCCACCGCGGATTTAGAGTGAATTGTATTGTCAGTGTACAGGTGATTTTTTTCTTTTAGATATGTATATTTGCACGCACACACATACACACACGTTTATTTAATTACATATACTCAATATCACCTAATGTCCGCACACTCACTTCGGCTTTCTTTCTTTTGACGGTAGCATGTTGCATGGTATTAACAGCCCATGCTTATTCATGAGTGATTTAATTCATAGCAAATTATATTGGCTTTTTCTCATATGAACAATATCATGATGAATATATTTGTATACACAAATATAAGCATGTATAGAGTATTTATAAAGGAGAGGAGACATTCCTAAAAGTTGAATTCTTGGCAAACACAGAATTTTTGTTAGATTCCACCAAATTCCATCCAGAATTGCTATTCTAATTTAGTATCAAGGTTTTACACCACCTAGAACCCTCATTTATGCCACGCCTAGGCCGGCACCTGCGTGACAGAATCTCTAAGGTGGGAGTTGGCGTCAGGTGAGGGGTGAGAGCTTCCCTGAGCGATGCCCCCAGCGGTTTCTTGGCGAGTCGGCAGACTAATGCTGTCTGACTAAGCCTTCTCCTCGATCAATGAGTTCCTAGGCAAGCTTTATTTGGCTTGTCTTTCTTTTCCTTTCTTCCTTATCTGTTATGGCTTATG
>LOEQ01002623.1:111841-124843 GCA_001685075.1 Bramus lutescens | reverse complement strand
AGACTGGGGCTTCGAAAGGGGACTACTTTGAAGCGGGTGGACAATCATTCAGATGTTCCAGTTTTGGTACATTTGCCACAACAGTCTTGTGGCTTAGTAGTCAAGCTTTATCTAGTGAAACGTGAGAGGCATCACAGTGAGCTACAGAGAGCATTGATACCCATGATTCCATTTCATTGTCTTCCCAACACTGGAAATCCCAAATGATGTGGATGCTAAACCTCTACTTACCCCTTTCAAGCTAATACTCTGGGCTATCATTTGACTTGGTTCACCCAGGGATCTAAGTGGGACAGAACCAATTCTTAGGGTTCCACAGAGTTATAGGATGACCAAAATGCTCTATGGTCACTCAAGAGATGAACTTCTTTCCTTAGCAGGGGGTATCATGTCCAAGAAAAAGATCTCTGAACAGAAAACCAACGTGCAGCAGGCTGAAGGACTCATTCCCACCAAATGAACTACAATGTTTTTGTCAAAGATGGAACTCATGTATTAGGTGGTCCAAGATGATTAAAACACAGCCTAGGCGTGCCCTGAACTATACTTTCTAGGTTGGTGTAGCACGCTCTATGGCACATAGACAACAAATATTCTTAATGGCAGGTGTCTCAAGACATGGCCTAGGCTTTAAGTAACAAGTGGCTGTATTCAGCTCTTCTTGGAAATGTTTTAGCTCTTCTTCATACCTCAACAAAGAGACTAGTTCTCTAGGTATAAAGTAACATTTTAACAAACTCCCCCCCGGGGGGGGTGGTTGTGACATGGGGAATCTTCTCAGAGCACAAATGGCCTTCATGAAAACGGAAGTGTGGTTTATGGTGATATCTTTTATGGGACATACAAATGATTCAGTTTTTTTTCTTCTATGGAAAAGAAAGACTTCTATTATGACTGAATTCAAACTTGAGATGGAGTTTTTCATGCAATCAGTTATGGGGGTATTAACTGAAAAAAGTCACTCCCTTCTTTCCCAAAGCCCCATAGGTTTCAAAATACATAAATAATAAGGGTTTTGCAAACTGTGGGAAAACTGAGATTTTTTTTAACAAGATGTGAAATTCCAAGCTTTATGGCCGGTGGTCACCAGTCTACCCAGAATCCACTGAGTTTCTTGGCATCATAAAAACCTTTGCAGCTTACAGCTCTTCCCAACCACCTCTATTTTTGCCTTCTAAAATTTTGTTGTGAGTTCCGGTTCATTAATAGCTGAAGTGCTTTGGAGGAGGAGGGTACTTTTAGAGAAAACCCTCTTCAGTGTGTGCATGAGGTAGGTAGATGGGGCAGGGTTGCAGGAGACATGAATGAATACAATTTCTTTAAGTCCCATGCAAACAAGTTTGCCATTGATTAACAAGCTCAGGCTACTTAACTTCCCTTCCAGGACCTCCTTCCTGCACACATGGCAATTCTCGGAGGTTCTGAGTCTTCCTATTCTTTCTATGTGACATTCTATGCTAAGCTGCCAAACCTTGGGGGTGGGCATCTGAGGCAAGTGATAGGGGTTGGATCTCTTCTTTCCTCCCGCGCCAACATGAGTAGGTGGGTGTGCGGAGTGGGAATCTCACACTGCGTGGCATCAGAACTAGGCAAGAAAGCTTTTCAACAGCCTCTCTCTGGTCACAGTGGTTTATGTCTAGCTTGTCAGGTGATGCTTCGTATAACCTCGTGAGCTGGAAATCAGATGGTTTTTCCCTGCCTTTTGATTAGCCAGTACAACTACTATAAACCACAAGATGCTTCAGGTTTCAACTTGGAGGTAATAAAGCTAAAACACAAGTGATATCTAATTCAGTAACCTGCGCATCCAAGGATAAAATCGACTGTCCTTTGACTTTTGAAGCTAGGGGGCTTAAACGATAATATTGAAAAAGTGTTAGTTACTATTATTGCTGTTGGTATTGTTATATGGATAAGGATATTCAGCAAAAAAAAAAAGGTTCAAATCAACCGTCCTTCAAAATCACACAGCCAGATACTGATTGTCTGGTAGTTCTGCATAAGCCCTGAGCCCAAACTCTTGTATCCAGCTTCAGCTGCCATGGGCCAGAAGCAAAAGCAGCCTGGTTGGGGAAACAACACCTGGAATAGGAGGCAGTTGACCTTGACAGGGTATTCAATGACAGGGACTAATGCTGCAGTTTTGTGGTCCCACTATGAAGCCTTAGGAATGGAATTGAAGCCTTTCAGAGCTCCAGGGCCTTGGGGTTGGGATGTAGCTGATAACTACTTTAGTTTCAGCTTTCCATTCCACAGATGCAGAAACTGATAATCTGTTCTCTTGCTGTCTACAAATTGCGAGAAACGCAAAGGCATATGGACCCCTTTAAACACTGCCACAATGACACAGAAGCAAGTCATGATCCTTTCACATGGTAAGTGGTCAATAAATATTATTTAGGGCTGTTTTAAGCTGGCTGGTCCCATTCATTCACCCAGGATCTGCTGTGCACACACTGTCAGCCAGGCAGGCACCTCCTCTGATTTTTGCAGAAATCATTAGAGGAAACCTAGTCAGGAAAAGTGCCTGCTCTCAGCATTGTGCTAGTTTCCAGACCAGTACAGGGGGAAAGTTTCTCCTAAATGAAGGCTGCCCTTCTTGTGCCCCGGGTTGATTTTTAATGAGCTCCAATATTGTTTTAAGGTGCCGAGAAAAATGAAGTGTAAACTTTGGCTTTAGTGGGGAGACGCAGACCTTCTTAACCATTTCAACTGGAAAGAATTGGAACCATTCAGAGTCTCGAGAGCTGGCGCGGTCATGAATCGCATAGGCTTATCCCCCTGGAGAGAGTTTCCTTTAGTTATTCCAGCTGCCAAAGGCATACATGCTGAAGAACATGGCAGCACTACATGTGTGTGGAAATCAACATGAGTATAGGACCGCTACTTCCTTGGGCCTTCATAGTGCTAACACAGAAATAAATAAATAAATAAATAAATAAATAAATAAATAAGTAGATAAATAAATAAATAAANAATAAATAAATAAATAAATAAATAAATAAATAAGTAGATAAATAAATAAATAAATAAAGCTCATTAATCTGCCATCTCACCTTCTGCCCTAAGAATCTGGCAGCAAGCTGGAGTGAGCAGAGGAGGGTAGACAGACTGCACACGTCAGGTGCCATCTTTAAAGTCAGCCTGGAGGAGGACTATAGGTTCCATATATCAGAGAGCTAGCTATTGTTCATGTAGAAAAATAAGTTTGGATGGCTTTGTTTCCCTTTGAAGGTACAAAGGGCCCTCCTCTGTAACCAGTGGTGCAGTATTGGGAAGCCAAGGGATGAGTGCCATCACCATTACCCGCCCCCTCCCCATGCACGATATGCTCCTGTAGGTAGCGGTTCAAAAATCACACTGGAATGTCTGGAATCCCAGAGAGAGACATTTCTCTTCAGGTCCAAAACATTTCAGACTGAGTAAGTTTATAGTGCACGAAATCCAGTGCCGATGTATACTGTAAAAACGTAAGTCACAGTTTCGTTTTGTTTGTGAATATGTAAACATGCCACAGTTTTTGACAGAGCTGAAAGTTTTTAAAAATGGCATGCTATAAACACCATCTTGTGCAAATCAGAGCCTCATTCTGTGGAAAAGGAGAGGGGCCATGCTGTTTGTCATGCCGGGGAGTAGTTCTCAGAGGGGATTGGCTGGAATATTCCACATGCCAATTTACGTGCACTTAGCTATGGTTGCTTTGTAGATAGTCCAAGCTATGTCTTGTAAGTAGAACTTGCCACCTGATTAAAGACAGAGGTCATCACAGGTGTAGATGACAAATCCATATATTGTTCAGAGCCTTGACAGGCCTCTTAAAGGTCCCTCAGCCCAAACAGTTGAACAATGACACACCAAGACTTAGAGATGAAGGGTAAGGATGCATACATTCTACTTGTGGCAGAGCCACAGTCCCAAATCAAGTTTCCAGTTCCTTACTCAGCATTTAATTTTTTAATTTAAAATTATTATTATTATTATTTAGATATCATGATCAGATGACTGGCAAACAGAAATGGGCTTTATGCCAAGACAGTTCCTCTGATGGGGGAAGCTCACTTCTTTTCACTGGATGATCTCAAAGCTGTAAAAGAGGTCTCACAGTTTAGTGCTCACTCGGAGGGAGATGTCTGATCCTGAGTTCCAAACTTAAGGCAAGTCCTAGAAGGGAACACCATCCTTGGGCTTTTTCATTCAGTACTGACACCGAACATGTGCCAATGCAAAGCTGCATTCATTCATATATGTTCCACATGCAGGGCAGGGCTTCCCTGCCTCGCTTGGTCTTTCTTACTAGAACGTGAGGTTCATTCTCAGAGATGGTGACTGGAAGCGGACTGGAGGCCTTTGAAGGCCGCAGATTCTTGATGATACCCTCTGGCCTGTATTGGTGGTACACAAAGTTTGACTTAAGAAAATCTTCATCCATTAGAGGAGAGAGGGAGGAGGAAAACAGGGAGAGAAGGAATGGTGGAGGAATGGAGGGAGAACAATGAGGCTGAGTGGTCTGCTAAATAAAGATTGGGTATTTCTTTGAACATTCTTTATGAATAATTGAAGGCAAGCATTAAAACAAAATGAGGAAATTAGGCTTCCAAATAAGTAGGCAATTAGCCCAAGGAGATGCAATTAGTCAGCACTGGGTCCAGGACTAGAAGGCAGCCCTTCTAAAACGCCCAAGGCAGTGATTTTCACTGTTCTTTTGTACAGTAAACACTAATTCCTTTCTCCAGTTTTGTCTCATCAACTACAGACTTGTTCTGTAAGAGCCTCAAGAGTCAAACAGTTGAGTACCTTTTGAGGGTCAGACATCTTACAAGATGTCATACTTAGGGACAATTGATGAACCATCTGCCATGAAACCTTATAATTTGCCTAGGATGTTCCTTTTTGTCTTCTCCTATCTGCTCTACATCAGTTCCTTGTTCCATCCATCAGAGCTAATGGGCCCCAAAACTGGCCTTGCCCCAGCAGCAGCAGATGTGACCATCATAATCCTACCAAAGCAAAGGCTGTTTCTTTCCCGGTTCTTCCCACTGAAGCCTGAAATACTCTACCCTGAGCTGCTGTTGCTTCTTGTCCTGTGTTTTCAGAAGGTCTAACTGCTCACATGGTTGGCATTGTCCATCCCTTGACCCATATCTTTCTGTCTGGTCTCCTCTCTGTCTCTTGCCCCTCCCACACTGCCCCCTTCTTTTGCTTAAATTTCTCAAAATGTCAGGTCTGGAAGGAAATGCATTTGACCAAGATATCACCTACGTAAGAGCAACAGAAAAATTGTGAGAAGGCCACACCCATAAGGGCAGTGCCACGCCCTCGTCACTGAGTGAGGAAAGTCCAAGCAGCATTAGGGAGAGTAGCAGCAAAGAGGCCTTCCTAGAGTCACAGCCTGCAGGGAGCTGGCTACTGTATAAGAGAAAGGCCATTTCCATAGTCAACATCAAGAGGCTTTTTTTTTTCCTTTCTGGTCAAAGAAAGCAAAGGAATTTGAAATGAGGCCATTTGGTGACAGTTTGATCAAACTCCCCGCCCTTTCCAGAATCATGAATCAGTCATGAGCATAGTAAGTTAAAGCAAGATTTGATTTCCCCAGGGCTATATTTGATGTTCCGTCGCCCCCCCTGCCCTCTCCATCTCCTTCCATTTAACATTCATGAGTCAAGGTGTGGGGAGAACACACCGACCTTCACCTGGAAAGAATGGACTGACAGTTGCTGTATGGGCAGGTACGCTGCTGTGGAAAAGCCAGGGGCGCTGCAGTTCAGCAGAGCAAGCTCTGTTGGGATGTTGGGGGCCTTAGCGCTGAGATGCTTCATGAGAAGCCCTGGTGCATTTTCAGGGATGAAAGCACTATTGCTCCATACTTTTTCAAAGGCACCACTGCCTCTTTCTTCTTTTGTCCTGAAAAAGATCTTTTAACGTAGCGTGTTTGCTTTTGCTCTCATTAGATCCTCATAGCTTGCCTGCAAAATAGACAGGTCTAGCCCATTCCACAAAACACAGAAATTAGTGCCCAGAAAGGTGAAAGGTCACATACCTAGTAAGCGATCAAGTTGCATATGTCTTAAACCCATGTCTAGACGTCCAGTCTTATTTTGCTATCCGGTGCCACTTTGCTTATTTTAGAATGAAAGGAATTTGGTGTGATGCAGTGTGGGTTTTCTGCAACTCTTACCAGCACAAGAAACCAAAGCCAGCCTGGTGGGGCGCTATGATTTGAAGACTGCTGGGGAACACAGGCCAGAAGTCCACAATAGAAGATGTATGCCTTTGGTTTAAGAATCTACCTTGTGAAGGAGTGTATGTGTGCATGCATGCGTGTGTTTGTGCGTGTGTGTGTGTGAATGATAGGGAATAAGAATTAGAGAATCTTAAGCTATTTATATATTTATTATTTTTTCTTTTTTTCTGAGACAGGGTTCTCTGTGTATCCCATGACTGTCCTGGAACTTGCTCTGTAGACCAGGGTGACCTGGAACTCAGAGATCCACCTGCGTCTGTTTCGCTAGTGCTGGGATTAAAGGCGTGAGTCACCACCTCCTGGCAGTCATAAGCTATTAAAATTTATCGTTTCCATAGAGGAGACTACAGGACCTCCAAGAGAGCCTCCTGGGAACTTACAATCAGACACCACATTGAGAGGAGATGGTTTGGGGTAGAGAAGGCGGTGTACAAGGCATGCATAATACTGAATGTCAAGTTTAGAGGAAAGAAAGAGCAGTTAAGAAGGAACACAAAGGACCCCACGGGAATTATACTGGAGCTGAGAACCTGTCAGAAACCTCTGGTGTAAAATACATGTGATATGCAGAGAGGAGGCATGGGGACCCAGAAAGAGTGGGAAAGAAAAAAACTGGGATAAATAAGAGGAAGGTACAGTGATAAATTTTGTGGACTAACTAAAAAGCAATAATAAATCACATTCATATGAAATTAGAGTCACAAAGGGTAAAGCCCAAGACTTTACAGAGGAAATTAGCAGGTTGGATTTGGGCAGAATGATGCCAATGACTTTTATCACTAAGTTTCTGGTTGGGTCTTGTCTTCATTCTCAGCAATGCTCCCCGCCTATAGAAGCACACACACTAACTAAGGGAACTGACCTCCTGCTGCTTCACAGCAGATGGCCACCAATGGCTGTGCTCCATGCTGTTTTCCCCAGGTACAACATGGTCTGATTTCCCTCTCTTTCCAAAGAGCTTATAAGAAATCCAGAGGAAGAGTTTGAGAAGTGTCTACAGATGCCCAAATCCACACACGGGCAAATCCCTTACTTATTTAAACTGGTGGGTGAGACACAGCCACACCATACAAATACTCCCATACAGATGAACTGTCTCTAGATTACTTCTAATGTTCAAACGCAATGTGGACCACACAAAAGCTTTGCCAATAATTCTTATACTTCACTGTCTAGGGATTAGTGGTATGCAAAAATATCTGCAGGTGCTTAGGACAGTCACATATTTTCCCAAATATTTCTCTCTTAGAGCTAGGTGAACCCATAGAAGTAGACCCATGAATACAGAGCACCAAATGTACTGTCTTCATAAGGTTTCATTTCCTCCTGATATTCACAGCTGAAGCCACCATGTATTTGTATGAACCTGGAGAAATGACTCTTTGGACATCCTGACCCCTTTTGGGGGTCACATATCAGATATTTACATTACAATTCACAACAGCAGCAAGAGTACAGCTGCGAAGTAGCAATGACAAAGAAATAATTTCATGGTTGAGGGGGTCACCACAACATGAGGAACTATACTGAAGTGTCACAGCATTAGGAAGGCTGAGAACCACTGCTCTAGAGGACGCTGCTCACCAGACCTTGTAATTCATGTCCCTCCAAGGTCATAGGCATTTCATAAAGAGGGTAGGTTCTCTTTCTGTCTATCCTGGTCTCTTCCTATTGACTTCATGGGCCCAGAATCATGCAGAAAATCCAACCACTGACAAATGCTTCATATTTAAGCCTTTGGAATCAGAATGCCCTGGAGGCAAGTTCTAGAGTACATTATATAATGCCTCTAAAGTGTGCCTCTCCTCTTCTGGACATCTACTGCACAGAACTGAGATTCTTCAATGGGCTAACGTAAGTAAATTGCTTAGCAAAATGCACGACACCTGGTACAGATTCCCCAGCCTCTCACTAGTGTATCACTTTCTTCTTAATGAAATGCACAGTCCTATCAGGCTCCCTTTAGCCATGCCCCAACAGAGCTGTTATTCTAGAAGCAAAGGAAATCACATTAGGAAGCCTTTGGGCAAGAATTTGTTAAATGACCTGACTCCCACTATATTTACAGTGGCATTTGCTCTTCAAAATGCAAGGAAAGACAGGAACTGGTTTCAACTTGAATTTGATATTTTCGTGGCCCACACACTGAACGCCACCAAAGCCTCTGCTCCCCGAACAGCGGTTTGTGGAGATGGAATAGCGGCAGTTTTTCATTTTCCAGAGTCCACTCACCCTTCCAAGAATCTCAATGCCTCATTGATTCATAATACAGTGCATAAAGATTTCATTTTTCCTGCCCACAGTGATACGTTATGGAGGCAATCTGTTTTGCCACTGAAAAGTTTGCTTAGTAGAAAAATTTGGAGTTTTGACATTCAGGAAATTACAGTCATCTGTAAAACACGATTGATATGCCAAGGCTAACATTTTCATTGCACTCCTGGAGCCAGAATAACTATGATAAAATATGTGTAACCCCACATACATCTCAGGATCTTTTAAGGAAACATTAGTTAGCACTGGGAACCTGCCACTCTGGGCTCCAGGATTACAATGGCAATGCCAGTCAGCTGCTCCCTTCTCGCCAGCATATGCCCATGTCCAAACTCAAGAGTCAGGTGCTACGGCAAAGCAATGACCTGATCCATGTCCCATCTTGGTCCTGCACTGAGCACTGGGTCTGTTTGTTCCCAGACTGCCAATGTAAAACCATGAAAGGGAATCAAGAGGATTAAGTTTGAGGATTCTACACCCTTATTTTGGATTTGTCAACCAGTTCCTAAAAGTGCAAGTCCAGGTAAGAAGCTGAAGGCTTACAAAAGTGTATCTGCCTATGACCCCAACTTATTCTTATGCTTTAAAAGGTTATGCTACACCACAAAATGGTGGCTCACACCTTTAATGCTGGCACTTGGGAGGCGGAGGCAGAGGCAGTTGGATCTCTGAATTCAAGGCCAGCCTGATCTACAGAGTNNTTGGATCTCTGAATTCAAGGCCAGCCTGATCTACAGAGTGAGTCCTGGGACAGCCAGAACGACACAGAGAAACCCTGACTCAAAAAACCAAAAAAAAGACCCCCAAAAAGGTCAAGCTAGCCTTCAACTCATGGTGATCCTACTGCCTCAGCCTCCTGAGAGCAGGAATTACAGATTGTACACCACCATGTCTGGCCTTTTTCTTCACCTCACTGACAGGTGCAATTTTCTAAACAATACCAGAAGCCTGCTGCTCTGCAGTTATTTGTTTAGCATTTGGCTTCAAAGAGATAAATGTGGTGGGCATATGAGAGGGGCTTGGATGTGAGATGACATTTGGAGGCAGCCTGGGTGAGTTATTCCTTGGTCCTCATGCACTTGGTCTCATTGACAGTACATATACACATCTGGGATTCCAAAGCAGACAACAGGCATCATTGTCTTGATGTTTGGAAGTTGCTTAAAGTTGATCCCAATATAGCCTTTCCAGTACTGGAAACTGCATTGCACGCACACTGTATGGATGGGTCTGACTCACCAATTAAGGAGTCCTTAAAGGCCTCAAAGAAGTCTTGTGTGCATCCATACTCAGCTGTCACAAATGCTCACTCATCTTTGACTATAGATTAGACACAACTCCAGGGGATTAAAATGTGCTCATTCGATTATCACAACAAACTTACAGGGTAGGGACTAGGATTGTCATCCTCCTTTCAATGACAACGAAACTGAGACACAGAGAGGTTGAACAACTTCCAAGTCACAGAGCTTGCTAGTAAGAGGTAGAACAAGGATTCAAAGGTCCTACAGGGTGGTGACACACTTCACATTCATGACCTATAACGCCTTTTATAAGGAAAACAATTAAAGCCCTCTCCTGGCAACCAGGAAGACAACTCCATTAGTAAATTACTTGTGCAAAAGCACAAGGACTCAAGTTCAATCCCTAGCACCCACATAATGCTACGCATAGGGTAATCCTAGTGTTAGAGAGGGAGAAGCATGCACATCTCTGGGCTTGCTGGCTAGCCAGACTAACCTAACTAGTGAGCTTCAGATTTCACTTCATGACTCCAGAGGCATGATACCCAGTCGGCCTCTGGCATCAATGTGTGCATGCACCTGCAGACACACAAAGCTGAGTGCAAGCATGCACACACATTCAGATACACAAAAGACACTCTGGTGGGCTTTCTTGCCCTGCAGAAGGTTCCTTTTCCTCACTAAGTCTCTTACAGGAGCAAACATGACTGATCAGAGAGGAGGGTGTAGAAGCTGGAGGAGGCCAAGGGAGGAAGGATGCTGAGAGGCAAAGCACATCAGAGCTCTCCTTCCTCACAGTAGCATCCAAACAGCCCTACCTGGCTTGTCTCTTCTCCTCCTGAAACATATGCCGGGGAACACTGCATGGTTCTGACCTGACACAGGGCTCTAGGTGGGGGACCTGACTCTCTGCAGACTTGGAGACAAGTTAGGACCTATTTCCCTAGCTTTGACATGTGTTATTTTGTTTTATCTATAACTAAGCTATATGCTCTTTACAGGTCAGGAGTCAACCCTTAAATGGAATTATTCCAGCCCTCTAATCTTTCCCTGACCCTTCCAGGAAATCCTTAGAGCCTACAGGTTACTAACACACACAAGTTCACCAGTTAGCAGACTTTATTAGAAAGCAGGTAAAGCAACAAGACAGGGAGCAAGGATACTGTGCGCAGAACACAAATGTCGGGGAAGAGGATTTACAGGAACACTAAAGCAAGAATTGAGCAAGTACCCCAAATAACTCCCCTACTTACCCATCCCCCAGAGCTAAGGGGAGAGGGCCCCAGTACATACTGGTTTTCATAAATCATCCTTCTCTATTTGTATGATATTCATGCAAGCAACTTTCAGAATTGGTTCTTAAATACTCCTAGGCATGAGTAAGAATGCCTTTTGGAAGTCTCCTCAAATCTTTCTTAGAAGAAGGCGGGAAATAAATGTACAGGCAAAAATAGAAAAGCGTCCCTCCTGTTTATCTTGATGATGCGTTACACATTGATTTAGAGGGGTTTATTATTCTGTGAGTCACACTTGGTGAACAGCACATTTCGAAATTTAGACTACATAAAAAAGGGCCTAATGGATTGCTGCAAACTGCTCCCGACAGGGCCCACTTGTCTTCAGTCCCCAGAACCCCAGGAAAGCAAGGCCCTTGACTGCCTCTGCAAATGCCAGTCAGCGGGCTGCCCCAACACACTCTCCTAGCAGAACCGGCACTGTTCTTTCCAGCCCAGGCCCCTCCAGAAAATTCTTCAGGGCCATTGATTCAATCCCTTACCCACTTAGCAATTTTCTTCATTTCTGTCTCCAGACAGCTTTTCTCGCACCTCCTCACATTGTTCTGTTTCTTCCACCATGGAGTGATTGATGACCCAATAGGCATTTACAAATCGACTGCATTTACATAAGATGATGCTTATCTCAAGCTAAAAGGAAGCACACCGTAACAGACACCTACTAGGGAGGTACCTATTCATCACCCACATCTACAGTGCCTGGGACAGGATAGACTGTTTTAGGAATTGGCATATGAGGGGAGAGAGCCCTGTGAAATTTATCACTAAAACTAACCAAAGAGTCTCAAGTAGTAGACCTTGAGGGAAAAAATTAACAAAGGTATAGGGAAATACATTTTGCACCTAAAGTTTGGTGAATTTAATTTGAATGTTCATTGATTTCATTTAATACACAGATTATATAATCAGGAAGTCCGTAGCAATTGAAAACGGCAAGTCCAGTCTTCACTCATTAGGGCATTTTGGTAATATCTAATAATGGTAGGCTATTCTCATTTAACTGAATTGAAAATGAAACATATAGTAGTTTACAAAAACTTAATTAATGTGATCAAGTTAAAACAGGCCACTGCCATACCACCCTGATTAAAGCAATTGTGAACACTCCACACTCCTCATTTAATAATGACTTAAACTCAGGTTTCTTCTCGGGAGAGTCAGATGCAGACTTGTTTCTTTTTTTTTACTAGACAATTAGGAATCTCCATTCTTTAGGTTGAAAAACATTGCCGTGGTGTTATTGCTGCTAATGCTCACAGACTTCAGAACAGTAAACGGCATGCATTGGGATGCCCTTCTCTCTTGACCGTCACTGCCTTCCCTGTGGAATGAGCATTAATCGGAGCTGTGGCTCCTGTGAGGGGTATTGAATTTACAAATGGTAAAGTGAATGTTTTAAAAATAGTTTTGGGGTAAGGGGAGGTGGAAATCCACTTCTCCGTCTTTTTAGGGTTCATTAAAAGGCATTTGCTTAAGGTCCCATTAAAAAACTAACACTGACTGAACTGGTCTGCTGTCCTGAGTAGAAGACTACAGAATGAGGTGAGTTCTTTTAAATGTGCCCTTAAAAGACCACAATAGAGCATGTGTGGGGAGACATGAAGTACTTTTCACTTTTATGCAAATACATCTCCCCAAGCCCAGCAGCTTCCAACTCCAGCAGCACTAAAATACCTCGAAAGGTATTGATGTTTCTGCTTCATCATTTTTTCAGGTACTGGTGACAAGGGGCTGTCTAGTCAGCAAAGGCACCCTCATTTAATAGCATAGAAAGCATAGACCGAGAGAGGCTAAGTGATGTTCTCAAGGTGGCAAAGTTAGTTGGTGTCAGACATGGTGACAGAAGTTCATTCTTCACTTTGTTTTTTTTTTCTATCCTAGACTATATCTAGTCCACTTTTTTAAATATTTATTTATTTATTATGTATACAATATTCTGTCTGTGTGT
>LOEQ01002623.1:98906-111522 GCA_001685075.1 Bramus lutescens | reverse complement strand
ATTTTGTTTACAGTGCTCTGTCTGCATGTGTGCCCTCAGGCCAGAAGAGGGCACCAGATTTCATTACAGCGGGTTGTGAGCCACCATGTGGTTGCTGGGAATTGAACTCAGGGCCTCTGGAAGAACAATCAGTGCAATTAACCTCTGAGCCATCTCTCCAGCCCTCGTTCACTTATTTTTTTAAAGTGAGACCGCCATTTAAATATTTTCTCATTCTGAATTCCAGGGGTGTACTTCATGTTCTGGAAGCAAGAGGATAAGAGCCAGTGGCCGATCGTAGGATGCACTGTAGTCCCCCTGTTGTGTTTATTACAAATACATTGCAGAGAGGTCTTACTTTAGCCTATATAATAAAAGCTCATTTGTACTTGGGGAGGCTGTGTAGCAGACAAAAGAAGTACATCTACTCTTCCTGGAGAGGGCGTAGCCAGAAACTTAGCTGGAGAAAGGCGTGAACAGAAAGCGGGCTAACAGTGGTAAGGAGAGCTGTGATTTGTAGGACCTTGCCTTGATTTCTCCAGTGCTTATAATCCTCCATCCCACCATATCTGTGATTGCACCTGTCTTATAAGTCCAGGGGTTCTTCTTGTCTACTTATCTGTAGGGACTAGAAAATAAGATGCTCACTAGCAGTAACTGACTTCATGTGTTTCAGACTCACCACGCCACCTCCCTTCCACCCATCTGCCTTTAGCTACACCAGCGTGCAGTGCTTGTGTAGACTGCGTGCACAGCAGAAGATTGCTGACTGAATTAATAAAAAAAATGCAACGGCGCCGATAGCGCCTGATTAAATGATAAATGGATATTATTCAGAGAGGGATCGATGTTCTCAGAGTGTACCGAGACATGATAGAGAAAGAGATATTCATCATTTTAAAATGAATAATAACAGTGATTCTCTTTAATGTGCTCCAGAATGTTTGGGAAATTTTGTATAAGTCATCTTACTGAATCCTCAAGACTCTCCAGCAGTAGGCAATAATGCAATGCACAATTCAAATGTCTAGATGGAGAGAATTTTTAAAGTTTTCATCAAATGAAGTGATAAAGGCAACTACCACTATGCAATGTATACCTGTATCAAATATTGATTGTGTGGCATCCCATGAGCATTACTGTACAATCTATATGGTTTTGTGTAATCAGTTCATTTTAAAAACCCATTTCTGCCAGACAGTATGGTCTAACTACTCCGACTTTACTGATGAGGAAATTGAAGCTCAAATTAGTAACTTATTTGAAGTGCTAGACCCAGGACACCAACCCATGTCAATCTAGTTGGAAAGACCAGGCGGGCTCTTTCCAATGAGATTTGGACAAGGCTGTTTGAGGGATGATGCTCTGGTGGCATCTAGCGGATAAGGAAGATAACAATATGATCAAGGGGAAGATTGGGTGTGAGGATGACACCAGCATGTGGTCAGTACTGTTGAATTCGTCAGTGAACACATAGTGAAAACGCTGAAGAGAGTTTTTAAGGTATGCTTAGAATTGTACAAAATATCTGTGATGACAAAGGTTAGAAAGACCACAGGGCTTCTAATGGCATGCAGGTAGGATCCTGACCTTTAAACATCTGCCAGACCACTCTCTGGGACATGACATGTTCATTTCTCTCTGATCTTCCCTGTGGTTTTGATGCGTCCAGTTGCTTGAAGTTCCTTGCCTTAACTTCCCCACCATGAAGGACTGTAATCTGGCATCGCCAACCGAGAGAAACCTTTCTTTTCTAAGTTGCTTTGTTTCAGGATATTTTATCACAGCAATAGAAATGAAACTAGGGCAATGTGCTAATGCATTTAAATAATTTATTCCTTTTACATGTTATCTTTTAGAGAGGTTGCCTACAATCACTTCAGCTAAATCTACAGATTTTTGCCCTGCCTATTCCTTTTTCTTCTTCTTCTTCTTCCTCCTCCTCCTCCTCCATCTTCTTCTCTCTCTCTACCCCCGCCCTCTCCATTTCTGTGAGAGACAGGGTCTTATTATGTAGCACAAGCCAGGGAACTTGGAATTCCCCTATCTCAGGCTCCTGGGAGCTGGGAATACAAGCATGTGGTACTGTGGCTACGTGGATTATTTGTTTAATGACCACATCCTTCCACTATAATGGGCAACATGGCAAAGCATATTATTGCATTTCTTCTTTTCTGAATCTCCAGAATGGTACTCAACATCTGTGTGTGTATGCAGTCAGTAAAAATTTTGAAAACCTTACACAGTAAGTGGGTAGGTACTACTAGCCTCTGATGTCATTTGAATATAAAATAGTTCCCATCGATTCTTGTGTTTGCAATGTTTGGGGGGGAAAGTAGGTCACTGGGGGCAAGCCTTAAGATTTTAGAGCCCAGACCCATTTCCTATCCACCCCTGCTTCCTAACTGGTGACCAAATGTGCCCACCTACCTCATGCTCAAACCATGCATTCTCTACCATGATCCTTTGAATTGTAAGCTCAATGGACTCTCCCCGAACTGCTTCTTGTCTGGTGTTTGGTCACAGCAATAAGGAAAGTAATTAGTGAAGTGTTTTCATTTTGACACATGAAGAAAATAATACCCAGGGGGATGAAGTACTCTTCACAGGGTCATGTTCCAACTTGTGAAGTAGCAATCGAGTATTAATATTTGCCATTTTAATTTATATACTTCACTGAGTGGGGGTAGAAGCAGCAAAAGCAAATGCAGGCAAGAGAATGAAATTAGAGGAGGTTTGTATGTGATTCTAGGGACTTCAGGTGTTTTCTTCTTTTTATTGTTTGTTTCCCTTGTCTGAGACTCTAGCTTTGACCTGTTTTGTAGCTACGATGAAACTAGTTTTTCTCACGAGTAGCATCTCCAAAGGATATTTCCACTGTTCAAACATCTCTACATTGTTATATGTGCTTTAAACAAGGTCCCATGGGAGAAAATTTACACATAAGAAACCTCAGATCTACTCAACATTGTAACAGAGCAATAAACGGAATGGAAGAATAAAACAGTCACTATTTAGATGACGTCACGCTCTGTGTAGAACACCTAGTGAAATCTACAAAAGAAAGAGCGCTCAGAATGAACGACCTTAGCAAGCTTTCAGTACATGAAACTAACAGACAAAACTCAACTGTACATCCATATATCTGAAACAAAGAATTATACGGTAAAAAGATCCATACCAAGGTAAAAGAGAAAAAATATGAAACATTTGGGATTGAGAGTGTAGATCTGTAGTCGAGTGATGGCTTAGCAATCACAAGGCACTAGTTTAGATCAAAAGCACATCAGAAAAGGTATGAAACTCTTCAAGATTTACCTAACAAAGGACAGGAAAGCTGTGCATCCTGGGAATCACAGAGCACTAACAGATCTACGTGAACTCACAGCATTCACGGAGAGTCAATGTTGTTGAAATGCCTGTTCTCCCTAAAGCCCATGCACAGATTTAAGGCAATCCATGCCAAAGTCCTAGTATGATTTTCAAAGTGGAGTATAAACTTAAAGAATGTTTCCAGAAATAATATAGAAACAGAGAGAACCTATAATAGCTAAAAGAACTTCATAGAACTGAGAATCTGGAAAAAGAAACAGTATGATTTTCTACAAAGGTGCCAAAGTTATTTGATGAAAAAAGTATGGTGTCAAAAACTGGTGTTTATATAACCTCATAGCTATATGTATAGGGGTTTGCGTGACCAATGTTCCGTAGATGCTCAGGTGTTTGAACAATTGGCTTCCAGTTGATAGCACTGTTTGGTGAGGTTATGAAAGCTTTAGAAGGTGCAGCCTTACTGGAGGAAGTGTGTCATTGGGAGAAAGGCTAAGCGTTGATAGCTTTTATCTCCCTTCTAGTTCACTCTCTCTGCTTCCTGTTTATAGATGGACATGTGATCTCCCAGCTTCCTGCTTCTGTTACCCTGCTCCCATGCCTCATCCACCATTACAGACTCACCCTCTGGAACCATAAAGCAAATTATTCTTCAAGTCACTCTTGGTCATGGTGTTTTATCACAGCAATGAGAAAAAACTAATACAATATGTAACTTAAAGGCCATACACAAAATTTAATTCACAGTGAATAGTTGGTTTAAATAACAGATAAAACTACTATAGGAGCAAACCTTTGTAACTTTGCACTAGGGAAGGATTTTAGAGATGAAGTCAGAACATAATTCAGAAAAGAAAAATATTGATGAACTGGACTTCACATTAAAAACTGCTCTGCTTTAAAACTATTCCACATTCCAGATTGCTGGTCAATGCTGGATTCATAATAATGATGGAGAAGCATGCTGCTTTTACCCTTGGTTTCCATACTCTCCTAGTATGGCAAGCCATAGGAGCTGCACTCCAATGGCCAGTTGTCTGAAATCCAACACATTCGTCCCAGCACTATTCACTGACACTGTGCCTGGAATTCTCTTAGCTTGGAAAGATCTGGGCGACCCTTATTACAGAGGGCAGCAGCACCCTTTCCTCCTTGAGTTTGTATGGCAAGGGTCTGTGTTGGGGGAGGGGGGCAGACAAGAAAGGAGGTCCTGCTTTCCAAGGTCCAACCAGCAGAACACACTTCCTCACCAAGAGGCGCTGTTAAGCCCAGTAGTGACAGGTGCTCATTGGGAGGGGCACTTCCTGTGTCTCACAGAGGGCTCTGGGAACCTGTTAGTAAATGCTCTGCTTCCTAGATGCGCTACTCATCAGTTCTCTTACCCAAGCTGTATATGCTAGTGGTGAGGTTACGACTGCCTCATTTCAAGAGCTGGCAAGGTAGATAACAAACAAGTGGAGCCAACCAGAGCTCATCAAAATCCTACTGGCCAAGTCACATTGTCCCCAGCTGCAATACACTGGCAAAGGAAACAAACATAATCACTAGTTGACATTTAGTGAACACTTGCCATGTGCCAGGCTCTATGAGAGCTCCACTTGGATTAGGATATTTAATCCTCACAACAACCCAATGAGGTGCATATAAAGTTATGAAGCGGGAGAGCCAGGATTCAAATCCAGGTCTCTCTGACTCTAGGGATGGTAGCTTTTCATGAATACACAAGGCTGTCTGATTAGTTTATTTAAAGAAGTATTTGAACAGGCATGTGTTGCAGCTGCTTAGCCTGAGGTTAAACATCAAAGTATCAAAGTTGGGTAAGCCTACGTTATTTATCCCTGTCTACTCTTTTTCAAGTGGTTTATTCGAGTTTCCTGACTTATTAATGACTGTGTTTTCTAGGCTATATCTGAAATTTTAGTTTTAACCAAAAGTTTCACAGTATCCTATCTGGGGAATATTGGAGGAGAAGAAAGTTAGGCTACAAAGGAACTTGTCCTGGGCATGTTTACTTAGGACCTTGTTTTCCCCTTTTCTATATACAGTATAACACTTTGGTTTTGCATGAGCTTTGTGGTATTGGTTTAACAGCCAAGCGAAGGTATTGGTATTATTGCCACCTAAAGCTACAAAATCATATGAAAATTGAAGACTTGAATTATGTTAACATAATGTATCACAATTTTGAAGTGAGAAAATACACAAACACAGGCAAAACTCAGAGTTTAGCAGCAGTCACAGCTTACTGGCTCAGAACAAACACATGTGTCTCAATGGGAGGAAAGGCCAGGCATGCTTTCTGTGACGAACATGAACATAGCTAGACCAAAGCACCCCAGTGGGTCTCTGCAGAGCAAGCAAGCCCCCACTTCTTTCTAAAGCAGGAAAGCTTTTCTATTTGGTTCCTGCCAACTATGTTCTACCCTGCTCCCTCCCATTCAAGTCCCGCTCAATAGATACAGAACTCTATTGGCTACAAAACGTTCAGCAAATCTAGGTTGTAGTCAGTCATCCTGTGACATTCTCTACTGGGGTCAGTCCCATGCACCTTGGTGACATGAACAAAGTTGGACGTTCTTGAAGGATTTGTCTTTGGGTTGCCAGCTCACTAAAAAATGACATGGAGACTTACTAATTTTGAAAGCTCGGTCTTAGCTTAGGCTTCTTTCTAACTAGCTCTTATAATTTAAATTAACCCATATTTTTAATCTATGTTCTTTTATGTAGTTCAGTTAGTTTTCCTCTGTACTGCCCATCCTGCTTCTTTGCCATCTGGCTATTGACTCTACCTTTCGGCATTCTCTCTGTCCAGAAGTCCCTGATGTACCTCCTGCCTAGATATTGGCTGTTTAGCCTTATTAAATCAATCTCAGAAACTTTCTTCACACAGTGTAAAGGAATATTAAACAACAGGATTTTATCATCTTCTTGTGAAACTGTTCTTCCCTTCCTCTAGCTTAATTCATTTAAACCATTACTTATAGAGCTTAACTCACCATTTATGGCAGCAGTTACCAGATACCATGCTCGGTTGATCTGCAATGGCTTTTAATATTCATGGCCTTCAAGAATATGTGAGCCAGGCATGGTGATGGATGCCTTTGATACCAGCACTAAGGAGGTAAATGAAAACCGTTCTCTATATGAGATCAAGGCCAGCCTGGTCTACATAGCAAGCTCCAGGACAGCCTGGGTTCATAGTAAGACCTTCAACCAAGAAAAATAAAAGAGTTTTTAAAAATGGGAATTGTCCCAAGACTTTCCTTTGTCTCAGCCTGTGTTAGAACTATTTCACATTGAGACTTTTTAGCATCATCTCATCTGCATGTAATCAAATATAAATGGGCATCCCTGGATGATAATATAGTGGGTATATTAGTATATGCACACATCATCAGCTACTCTTGTTGTTATACCAAAATATCTGACAGATACAACTTAAGGGAAGAGAGCTTTCTTTCGGCTCACAATTCAGGGCATACAGTCTAAAAGGATAAAGATAATGGTAGCCTCAGCCATTAGAGGTAGGAGCTTGTGAGATAGTTTGTTACAAGAGCTACTAGGTCAGGAAGCAGGGAGCTTGGGTTGGAAGCAGAGATGGTCCAGTAGCTCAAGCCCAATTCTTATGGTACTATGCCTGCACAAGGCACCACATGTAAAAAGTTTACAACCTCTCTGAACAGCATTAGCAGCTAGGGTCCAAGTCTTCAAACAGAATAGTGCAAGGGGGCATATTTGACAGTCAATAGACAACAGTGTATTAAGTCCATTATTTTTGAGATAGGGTTCTGTTATGCAGCCCAGGCTGACCTCAGATTCACAACCTGTCTCCCTCAGCCTCCTAAGAATGTGCATGCACACGTGTGTGGGCATATGGAGGTCAGGGGTCTCTTACTGGCCTGGATCTCGCCAAGCAGGTCAGGCTGGATGGCTATCCAGTGAGCCCCAGAGGTATTTCTATGGCAGCCTTCCCAGTGCTGGGATGACATGCATGTGCAAGTGTGCTCAGCTTTCTTACATGGGTTCTGGGAACTGAACTCAGGTGTTTCATCATGCTTATACAGCAAGCACTTAACTGAGCTGTTTCATCAGCATTTACATGCATGTTAACATATTTTCAGCTTATGGCGGGTTTATTCTAAGCTGAGGAACACCTGTATCTCTACACAGAGAGGACCACCAGCACTGGTTGTTTGGTTTGTGAGAAAACATCGTGGTGATCTGTACATTCCAATTGCTGCATCACTGAGAGTACAATAACTTGAGAAAAGACGCCTTCCAAACACAGCAGAGCTGTATTTTAGAGAAAAAGGAAGCACTGGAGAAGTGCATGCTTTTTCCTTTCTCTACCTCCACTGCTATATTTTCTATAAAGTGGAATAAACCTAATTCTTCCAAATTCTACATTTCCATTGCACCCCCAATCCATGCATCGTGGACTATATGGAGAGGAAAGCACATTGTTGGACATCTGAGAGCAAAAGAGGCCAGGAGCTGAAGTGCTGAGCATCAGAAGACCAGAGTTCTAGGCTTCCATCTGCTATTAGTAGATGTGATTTCCCTTTCGTTAGTGGTGGTTTCCTTATCTACAATCTGTCCAGCCAAGGGACTGGCCTCAGGTAAAGAACGAAAATATTCTGATACAAAATAAGCACATTTAAAACTGGACTTGGTGACAGATGCCACTAATCCCAGAGAGTAAGAAACTTGCGAGTTCAAGGCCAGAGTGGGTAGGTAACATACCAAGACTCGTATCTCCCGAAACCAGAACAAGTTAGCAACCCTGAACACGGATGCAAGCTCCTGGTGGCAACTATGGATTTTCAGCCTTGATGGGTTCAGTGTGATCCAGTGGGAGGTAAAGCGATTGACGGTGGGGCTGCTGTGTCAGGCCAAGTAACACATTTATGTTCCAAAAAGGAGCCCCATGTGAGGCTCAGTGCTGTGACCTGGCCTGGTTGGCAATGGGTCAGCAAGCGTCTGCAAAACTTACACTGTTTGATCTCTAACTATGACTCCACACTGATTTCTGTCTCTGTCTTGTCAATCTTTGATTCACTGTCAACACGGAAGAAATTGCTTGCTCCTCGCTGAAAGTCCTTGCCAGGGTGGTCTGGCTCTGCCGCTCAGACATATCCCACTCCATCTGTTCTTCCCTGAAACAGAAGGCTGGCTGCCCAGCTTCGGATCCAGGCAATGCAACGGAGCAAGCAGAATCAACACAACGTCCAAGCTGGAGGGTTCCTGACCTCCTCCCTGACCACGCTTCATTGGACCTCGGTCGGCTCTAAGCAGGTGGAAAGTCAAAAGGAGCAATTGCTCCTGTGGTTGTAGCTTTGACTGACTGCACATCTCCAGCTTCTCTGAGCCACTTTCCAGCAGGCATTTTCTTCATGCAGGAAGGGAGGGCTGGCAAGTGAGTGAGTGATGTGTGTGTGTATGTGTGTGTGCGCGTGTGTGAATTAGCATACTCATGCGAACACATACAATAGCCAGAGGAGGGAGCCATGTGTCTTTATTGTTCTTTGCCTTATTTCCTTGAGCCAGATCCTGAAGCTCACCATTTCAGCTTCACCAAGTTTGACTGGCGGCTAGTGAGCTCCTGGTACCCAGTTGTTTCTGTCCACTAACATTAGAGCTATAGGCATATGCAGACCATAGTCATACTGGTAAGGGGAATTTAAAGTCAGGTCCTTATGTTTACAGAGAAAGTGTTCTACCCACTGAACCACCTTCTCATCCCTACATCTTGCATTTTCTTTGGTCTTGATCTAGGCTTGTTAAATGAGAGGTGAATATTGATGGCATTAAAGGGTTCAGGAGTCACTTAACCAATATCATGACTTGACTTCTTCTACATCCCAATAACTGTATTGGTTAGTGGTAACTCATGTCACATGTTGTGAGTATTTAATTGCGTCACTTAAACAACATATCATTATTTTAACTTTTCATCACCAGGATTGTGAGCTACTTGGGGATAGTTACTGGACATTTTGTTTTTATCTATGTGGCCTCAGAATACAGCACGAAAGTACAAAGTGGATTCTCTCCCTTCCTTCACCATATCTATCTATCTGTCTGTCTGTCTGTCTGTCTGTCTATCTATCTATCTCTATACATACACACGTAGATATACTTTATAATAACGTATAGAACTTGAGTCAAAGATGGTCTTTGCAAAAACCATTCATTTGCAGATCACCTTTCAACATATTATTTTCCCGAACTGCAATTTCTTCACATATAAAGTAGGAAAAAATCATAGTGTCCATCATGTGAGCTTTATGTGGGCAAGGATTATTGAGGGAAAAATGTACTTCATGAGCCATAGACATGTTGTCACATAAGCACACAAGCAATACATACTCGTTAGTATTAATATTTGCCATAAGGCGAACTTGGCACAGTTTGACTTTTACATTCTATATTTCTTTAGAAAATAGAAGAGCTGATTTCTTTTCAGAGAAGAACAGTCTTTCTCTCTTGCAGCCTATATCTGGCCTCCAAAGTAGCAAAGAGAAACTAGAGCTACACGGTAGCTGGATATCTTACTGTCATTAGATCAAATAATGCCAGGAAGCCCAGCAGAATGGACGCCTTCCATTGCTGCCCGTTGCTACCACCATATTCCCTGAAACCAAGGAAGTGCAAGGATAACTTAGCAGAAGTATACAGAATGCCTTTCTCTGAACCACAGAGCAGAGCCCTAAACACTGATAGACAGCATTCTACAAGGTGTGAAGAAGGTTCCCAAGTGTCTTATCACATTCGTGAAGCACCAGCACTGTTCCTGAGGACAAAGATAACCCAAGGCAGAGAAAATATGCAGTGACAGATTAAGAAAATTCCACTCCTCAAAACCAGTGGGAGATAAGAACAGGGCTGTGACACAGAGGAATCTGGTTACCGTAACTGTGAAGACGGGATCTGAAAACTTTCTAATTTAATACTAATTACTAAACAAGATGATGAAAAGTTAAAAGGGATTATTTTAATCTGTAAATCACTGTGTATGGCAAACAAAAGACATCTAGCTCAAAATGCAAAAATGGCAAAAGCTTAGGATGGATCGAAACATAGTAGCTGTGATAGAAGATCATGGTTTATCTACTTGAGAATGCATTTAATTCAGGCCTCCTATTGTGAACAACCTGGATATAGTATTCTGCATGCATTCTTGGCATCAGCCTATCTCACATTATACCAACTGCTCCTTGGGTGATACACAGGGGCTCCCTCCTTACTTAATAGGTAAAAGATCAGGTGCCTGCAAAGTCCAAAAAATTAAAGCAATGCTTCTTTTGCAGTGTATCAGTAGATCACAAACAGTCATGTTTTACATTAGGGTCTAATAAATGGAAATTGCACCCTGGAAGCATCAGTGTGATAGGTATGAATAAGGGTTCCCAGACAGAGTCTGAGCCCAGATAGGGTCTGTCATTTCTTCAAGTCTGGAGTTAAAGCTTCTCTCCAGTCCATCATTGTGAACTGAGAGTGTGCAGTAACAATGGCGGGGGACTAATTTGGAAACCATCAACTGTTCGGAAATGCGTCCATCAAGTCTATTCCCTCATAATCTAGACAGCATTTTGACTGTGGTGCTTGGCAATAAATAACCGACATGAATTCTAACTGTTCATAGAGTTAGCCTCATATCTTTCCCACCACTTTTCATATTTTCATAGATAGGCCACAATCAACTTAAACGGAAAACTAAAATGGTATTCAGGAGGTGAAAAAGAAGGGCAAAGTGGTAGCCAATAGATCTCTCACATTGGGAATCGGATAGCAGATTATATTCAAAGTACAGCATTTGATGTCCAGTGCTGAATGCATAAAATATATGACCACCTTCCATGGCAAAGCCTTGCTCTTGTAGTGGAATACCTTATTACCCCATTAGAGCTTCTAGTGGGAGGAAAACATCTTTCATTTGCTAGATGCAGGCCAGCAGAAAGCCCTGCATCCTTGGGAAAGAGAGACTATAAAGAAAAACTGAGGGGCTGGAGAGATGGCTTCCCAGTTAAGAGCACTGGTTCCTCTTGCAGAGGATAAGAGTTCAATTCTTAGTACCCACATAACAGCTCACAACTGTCTATAACTCCAGTTCCAGAGGGCGTGATACCCTCAAATATACATGCTGTCAAAGCACCAATGCACCAGCGCATAAATAAATAAATAAATAAATAAATAAATAAATAAATGTTGAGTTGTTCATAATGGGGCTGTACCTATTGGAGGGGTAACTGTCTAACTGAAGGGATGTCATCTCCATGGGGACACACCACTTCAGAATGCCGTACTCTGGTACAGCCAAGAGGAGAGATTAGCCAAAACTGTCATTTGGGACCATATTAAAGACATAAGTCAACTACCACACATACCCAATGCAAAACAAAAATGTTGGGCATTGTACATGCTAGTTGTTGTGAAAAGAATAAACATATCATGTAATCACAGATATAATTAAAATGTAAATGTATTTGAATCAGGAAATGTATGAACTCCCTTTCCAGAACCTTCTAATTTAACCTTAAATATCAAAACACGGATTTTCACGCATTGCCCAAACCATAAAGTGATGAACCAGTGTTGCTTATTTAATTTTTGAACATCTTAGAATAAAACTTGCATTGCCTTTCCAGACATATGCCCTTTACCCTTGCAAAATCATCTCCTGCCTCTTCTTCCCCTTCCCTCCTCCTTATACGAGTATCACCTTCACAGATACTGTTCTTTTAATTCCCATTGTCAGGTGCATGGAAAGCATCCTGCACGTCTTCATTGAATGGCAATGAATGAATAAATGAGAAAATGAGGACACACGGCTTGGCGGTGACTATGTGAGATACACAGCAGCAGTTTTCACTTACTTCCCACTCTTAGGTGTGCTCCGGGTCTTTGGAGATGATCGAGAGTTGGCACCTGAGTTGAAGTTTGAAGAACCCCATCTATCCTGACTATACCCACCGAACAAAAATATATACAAAGAACACAGAGACAAAAAGCAATTAGTCATTTCATTTAAAGATTTTCAAGACCGCTTCCTCTCTCTCCCTCCCTCCCACTCCAGCAAATTTTTAGCCAGTGATGTCCTTCAGTGTCAATCATAGTGGGAACCATTAGTCAAGGTCAAATAAAACTGCTCTTTTTTGATAGTTGATAGTGCTTTTTATTTTTTAATAATTATTATTATTATTAAAAATTTCCACCTCCTTCCCTCCTCCCAATTCCCTCTCCCTCCCCCTTACCCCTCCCCCTCCATTTCCAGTCCAAAGAGCAGTCAGTGTTCCCTGCCCTGTGG